>MCJB01027576.1:39798-73386 GCA_002018475.1 Nicotiana obtusifolia
CCCTCACCCCTACACCCACTCCACCCCCCAACCCCGCACACTCCCTACCCCGCCTCACTTCATAGTGTTTGCATAAATTATATTTTTCAAACAAATATTTTTTACTCCTAACCAAATACTAGAATTTTTTCTTTTGAAAAATAAGTGATACTACTCATTTTTCAGGAAAATATTTTCAAGAAAAATATATTCCAAACACACCCTTAAAGCAGATGTTTGGTTTTTGTTGACTATGTTATATTTGGTTCTACAACATTAATTTTAGATATATAGCGCAGGATAACTAATAAGCAAATGTGCAATAGATTTTAGAAAATCCCTTATATTAGCGCTATAATTAATTCCATTTCTGTAATCACTTTTTAATTAATGTATCAAAATACAACCAATTCTAACTTCATACTTAATTCATGTATTAATTAATCCACATACTTATTATTTACTAACTCATATCAAGTTCAAAATTTGTTTATTTTTGATATTTTGTACTTCAGTACCACACACAAGAGAGGGGTGTTTTGTGTGGTGTCTAATTTTTCATGTGCATAGATTATAGAAGGACCTGGTTCTTCTGTGTGTTCCTTATAGTACTGTTGCGGAATAATAAATGCGGAAAGTAAAGAACACAAGTATTTTACATGGAAAACGCCTGGCTCAAAAGGTGAAAAATCACGACCTACTACTCAGTAGGATTTTCTCCAACACTTCACTAAATCACTGAGCCAAAACAACATTTACAAAACTCTTTGTAAACCTAAGGATTACCTCTAGTCCCTTTGTGGCAACTAGCCTCTAGCTATTGGGACAACTTCAGTTAACTCTAGCTTGAATACAACACTCAGAGTACCTAATACAATTGGTTCTAGATAAAGCTGAAAGGTATAATTTGAAACAACTACTACACTGAAACTAGAGTAAAAGACAGACACTTGGAACTGGTTCTTCTATCTGGTTGATGTATCTTCAGGTTCGCACACTTGAATCACACAAGAATTGTTTGCAAAATACCTTGCTATTTTGCTCTCAACTCACGTTTAACTTCAGTATTTGTGTGTATCTGTAAAATGAGAACATCCTGCAATTTATAGAGTTAGTAGAATAGGAAATAACTAGAGTTCTAATACTATACTCTTCCTTGGTAGAAGAGTTCTAGTTATCTTCAACTTCTAACTCCTTCCTTATCTAGGATAGAGTTCTCTCGAGTAAGGAGTCTTTCTCCTTATCAATTATGCAACATTTTCGTTCAGGAGATATCAGATATAACTATTTAAGTTTATCTCCTTCACGTGCATGCCTTGTGCTCGAATCTGCCCGTGTCTATGTACACTGTGTATGGACCTGGTTCATGCTTGAGTTCCTTTATCAATCATCAAAGCAAGCTTCACTTAGGCCAACAAATTCCCCCCTTTTGATGATGACAAACTCTGTGCTTTTCATAAGCATACGGCCTGTTTCAACTTCGCTCAACATCAACACAATGTTAGAAAACTTTCCATTTGTAAAGTCACAAATCATCAAGGACCAGGCCTGTTTCAACTCCGCTCAATATCAACACAATGTTAGAATACTTTTCATTTTTGAAGTCATAAATCATCAAGGACCAGGTTCATTAGGTTATAAATATCGCAATCCAAAGTAAAAAGCACAACCTATCTTCCCCCTTTTGGCATCATCAAAAAGTTGCATAATTATGTTAGATAACAGATATTAATAAATATTACTCATGGCCACTGGGGCTACTTCAAATGCAATCATGGAGTGAAGCATCATATATCAATCTAATGATATTAGCTATCTAAGAAGCAACAATAAACATTTAGAGCACAAAAATAGTTGATTAATATTGATACTAGTCATCCACAAAGCATAAATAAAAATAAAGATATTGGATCATGAGCAAAAAGAACAAAAATCAATCCCATCCGGGTCACTGATTTATCTAACTAGGCTAGGAAGGTTTCAAGGCTAGGAAGGACCAGGTTCTTGGTTTCTGGCCTGAAGTAGCTTTAACATATCATGAGTTTTGGTGCCAGTTAGAACCCTATCAAGAAACTGGATGATAAACGCAGGCCAATTGATTTGCCTTCACTGTCCAGACATTCCATAAGGACTAGGTCCATGAATGTGGCAATGTGCCTTCTTTCCTGCCTGGGCAGCACAACCTTGTTAACTAATTCAAACAACACTTTATGGGGTGGCTTCATCTTACTTTTGTATACAGCCTTGGCCTCTAGCTCTAACTCATTGTCAGCAAACTTCCTTGTAATGACAAGGGAGGTAGGGAGGTTGTTTAGGCTTGGCCATTTGAGCATTTTGTAATCATTGTACCCTTTAGCAGGTACACCCAGAATCTCTCCTAATTCTTTGTCGTCGAAGCTCACAGTCACTCCCTTCACCACACTGGTGACTCTATCATTTTTAATCGAACAATTTTCCATGAACTCCACAATCTTAGTTCTAGCAAGCTTTCCATCCATCTGAAGGACCATGTCTTTCCAACCCTGCAGTTGTAGTTTTTCCAGCAGCATCATCATGCCTTCCTCTTCCAAGTCCCTGAGGAGTCTACCTTTCAAGATCGTTCTTATCCCAAACTTAACCATTTTGTCCTTCCTGCATCAGATTCTTCTTCTTCTTCTTCTTCTTCTTCTTCTTCTTCTTCTTCTTCTTCTTCTTCTTCTTCTTCTTCACTCTCTTCTTCCTCCACTACGTTCACTTTTCTAAACTTCAAGGCAGACCTGGTTCTTTTTTCCAAGGTAGAAGGTTTTGCCGACTTTATTTTCGAAGGAGACTTCTTTTTGGAAGTCTTGATTTTCTTTGCTTTTGGAGTCACAACCTTCACCTCTTCATCATGAAGGACCAGGTCCATCTCCTCAATTTTAACTGCCTCAACAGGCTCAACCACTTTCTTTTTTCCCTTTGCAGCAACTTCTCTTTTACTCTCTTTTAGGGATTTTCCAATTCTGCCTCACTCTGCTTCTTCTTACTCCTTGTAGCTCTTCATCTTGTAGGAGGAGTATCTACAGGGATAGAAGAGGCATTCTTTCTCTTCTTGTTTGCCGTAGCAGTTCCAGGGATTTTAACTCCTGAATACTTCTTCCTTTTTGGATTATAGCTATCAGACACACGTTTTAGTAGATCTTCGAGGGGTCCCTGTACTGATGGAACAGGTTCTTGAACATTCTTCCCCAATCTAACCAAACCCTCAACAGTGTCTCCAGACCCACTTCCCCCTTTTTCTCTCAATTTTTCTTCTTCTCCAGCAGATTCCTCACTCCATATTACCATAGCTCCTGTTTCTTCAGTCAAACCAACAGGAGCAGGTGAAGATTCAGCCACTCCTTTTCTCATTCCCCTCACATCGCCTTGAGCACCCTCACTCTCTTTTTCTTTTTTCTTTTTATTTTTACCACCCAATTTCCTAGACTCAGTTGTTTCAACCCAGCCATAGTTCCTACCAAAACAAACCTATTTTCCAGATTTTCAGCAATCTCAGAGATAGTCTCAGATGTAATTTTTGGACCAGATGTTACCTGCTTTGTTTCAGATGAAACAGTTTCTTCCCCTTAGTTGCGGACTTGAAAGAATCTTCAGATTTTTGGGATTCATATACCTGACTTGCATTAATTTTCTTGATTTGTTCTCCTCCAGCGACTACTTTGCGAGCAAGCATCTTGAATCTTCCTTTCTTATAGATAGGTGTGGTTGAGAGTGTTGTTGAAGGAGTGGGATTGGATTCTTTGGGTGGTGATGAGGGATTTTCAGAGGTGTTAGCCATTGATGGTTAGAGGATTACAGAAGATGATTATGTGTGTTTATAAGATGAGAGAAGATAAACAGAATTGTTTGGCAGTTGTAAATTAGAAGTGAAGAAATGACTAAGGTCAAATCAATTTTAAGAGGGATAATTTGACTGGGTAGCATCAGCTTTTTCAGAAGCTTAAAAGTCTAATTAAATTGGGAGTCACTTTGAAAAGATGTTGAGGACTCTCCCTAGAATCTAGGCACTTATTACATTTTGGGACTCTCTTTGGGTGAAACTAGTCCATTTCATAATGGATAAGCTCAAGGAGGTTAGGATTAAATAGGACTCTCCTTTTGATCATGATCTAGATATAGTTATTCTAAAATATGCAGAGTGGAGAGTACGTACCATGTAATATTGATGAACCAGGTTCTTCACTGAGAGATAACTTGTGTAAGTCTGAATTTTTCAAGAAAATAAAGATAATATCATTAGAGATTAATGAGACATTTTAACACATGGCACAAGAGTATACTGATGAAAGTATGAGGCTGAGCAAAATCTAATCTAATTATGTAAAAAATTCACAGATTTTCTAACCATTTTTTGAGTTAGAACTGGTTCCTTTTAGGTGATCTTAATCATCCCTAATTCTAACATGTTCCTTTCAAAGCGATCTCGACTTAGAGCTTTAGTGAAGATGTCAGCTATTTTCTTGTCAGTAGCACAAAATTCCACAATGATCAAACCCTTTTCATAGTTGTCCCTCAAAAAGTGACGCCTAACATCTATATGCTTAGTTCTTTTGTGATGAACCGGATTCTTGGTCATACTAATTGCACTAGTGTTGTCATAAAAGATAGGGACACACCCTACGTCAATTCCAAAGTTCATTAATTGCTGTTTCATCCACAACACTTGAGCACAACATGAGGCAGCAACAACATACTCTGCTTCAGCAGTATATAAGGCCACATAATTTTGCTTTTTGGTGGCCCAAGACACAAGACATGAGCCAAGAAAGTGTACCATGCCTGAGGTGTTCTTTCTATCCACAAGAAAACCTGCATAATCAGCATCAACATATCACACTAAGTTGAAATTACTACTTTTTGAATACCATAGACAAAGGTCAGTGGTGCCTTTACGTATCTCAAAATTCTTTTGACAGCAGTCAAGTGAGACTCTTTTAGATTTGCCTGAAATCTAGCACAGTCCTACACTAAAAACAATGTCAGGTTTGCTAGCAGTGAGATATAACAAAGAGCCAATAATTCCCCTATACAGCTTTTGATCAACAGATGTTCATCTGCATCCAATTTTCTGGTTGTTGCTATAGGAGTATCAATTTCTTTAGAATCTTCCATTTTAAACCTTTTAAGCAACTTTTTTACATACTTCTGTTGATGGATCATGGTTCTAGTTGAATTTTATTTAATTTGTAAGCCTAAAAAGAAATTAATCTCACCCATTATACTCATTTCAAATTCACTCCCCATTAGTTTAGCAAATTCTTTACTTAACTTATCAGTAGTTGCTCCAGAGATTATATCATCCACATATATCTGAACTACCAAAAGATCTTTACCTTTTTCTTTCAAGAATAAAGTATTGTCAATTGTACATCTCTTATAGCCATGCTCAAGCAAGAATTATGATAATCTTTCATACCATGCTCTTGAAGCATGCTTGAGCCCATAAAGTGCCTTGTCAAGATTGTACATATGATCAGGATATTCCTTTCCTTCAAAGCCCGGAGGTTGCTTGACAAACACTTCTTCCTTTAGATAACCATTGAGGAAGGCGCTCTTGACATCCATCTGATGGAGAGTGAATTCCATATAAGCAGGAAAGGCTATAAGGAGTCTAATTGCCTCCAATCTTGCAATTGGAGCAAAGGACTCATCATAGTCTATGCCCTCCTCTTGACTATATCCTTGAACCACCAATCTTGCCTTGTTCCTTGTAACTGTTCCATCTTCGTCAAGTTTGTTTCTAAAGACCCATTTTGTGCCAATTGTTGATCTATCCTTGGGTCTTGGTACCAGATGCTAAACTTGACTTCTCTCAAATTGGTTGAGTTCATCTTGCATCGCATTCACCCAGTCTACATCCTGCAAAGCCTCAGCAACATTTTTAGGTTCAATAAGAGATAAAAAAGCATCAAAAGCATAAAGATTCTTCAAAGAAAATCTGATTTTGATTCCAGAGGTTGGATCAGTAATTATGTTCTCAATGGGATAAGAACTTTGATACTTATAAGGTTTCACAACCAGCTGGTTTCCCTTAGATGTTCCTTCAATGTTTTGTTGCTGAGGAACATGTTCATGGACAGGTTCCCTCGAGGTTTGAGGATCAGTTCCTCTTTGTTCAGTTCCCCCTATCAAGTTTTCCTAGGTGGAAGGACATGTTCCATCATATGTTCCTCCCTCTAGTGCAGCTTCAGTCTGGGCTGTGATTTCATTTGAGTTTCTTAACAGCCCAATTGCTTCATCATCATGTTCTTGCCTCTTAGAAAGAATGTTAGTTTCATCAAAAACCACATGTACACTTTCTTCTACACACATTGTTCTTTCGTTATAAATCTTGTAAGCTTTACTATGTGAAGAATATCCCAAGAATGCTCCCTCATCACTTCTACGATCAAACTTACCTAGGGAGTCTTTACTATTATTGTGCACAAAACACTTGCATCCAAATGCCCTAAGATGGGATATATTTGGCTTTCTCTCTTTAAGTAACTCATAGGAAGTTTTCTCAACAAGAGTCATGCACCTATTTATGATGTAGCATGCAATGTTCACAACTTCTGCCCAAAACCTATGGGGCAGTTTACTGGAAAGAAGCATAGTCCTAGCCATTTCCTCTAATGTTCTATTCTTTCTTTCAACCATTCCATTTTGTTGTGGAGTTCTAAGTGCAGAAAAATTATGATCTATGCTATGCTCATCACAAAATTCAGCAAATTTAGCATTTTCAAATTTAGTACCATGATCAAACCTAATTGATGCAAGTTGATTACCTAGTTGTTTCTGAGTTTTTCTAACAAAAGAAGTGAACATGTCAAATGCTTCATCTTTAGATATTAGAAATAGTGTCCAAGTAAACCTAGAATAATTATCAACAAGCACCATAACATATCTCTTACCACTTCTGCTCATGTTGTCATTGGTCCACAAAGATCCATATGGACCAATTCCATCGTCCTGGTGCTGCTTACCATTTTCTTGCTTTTGAAAGAGGATCTTACCTGTTTCCCCCTTGCACAAGCCTCACAAACTTTATCTTTCTTGAACTTAATGTTAAGCAGTCCTATCACCAAGTCCGACTAGTTTGTTGAGTTGACTTAGACTAGCATGTCCAAGTCTCTTGTGCCAAAGGAGAGGATCATTATCCCCCTTAAGCAAGTGAGTTCATTATATGAAAGTATGGACAAATCCACAACATATATGTTGTTCATTCTTTTTCCCTGCAAAACTATCTTGTCAGTGGTAAGATTAATGACAAAGTATTTTGTAGAGGTGAATGCTACCATGTTACCTCTATCACACAATTATGATACACTTATTAGACTGTACTTCAGTCCATCTATCAAGTAGACGTTCTTAATAGAGTGAGAATCAGTCTCACCTACTTTTCTAACCCCAACGATCTCACATTTCTTCCCATTTCCAAAGGACACATTACCTCCTTTAAGGTCCTTAAGTGAAAGGAACTGGTTCTTGCTTCCTGTCATGTGCTTTGAGCAGCCACTATCCATGTACCATATTTGGCTACTCCCCTTTCACTTGGACCTGTAAAAGGAAATCAGGGGTTAGTCTTAGGAACCCAAACTAGTTTGGATCCCTTTCTATTGGCAAAAGGCTGAATTAAATTCTTTTTAGCCCAACTTGGTAGCGTATTCTTCCCTTGAACAAATTCTTTGTTCTTTTGACTTGCCTTTTCTTTTCCAGTGCATTCACTTTTATAGTGACTTGTTTTACCACAGTGTGTGCAAATCTTATTCTCAGGAAGTGTGAGGTGCTTGCTTTTGGGATCCCACTTAGGTGCCAGATTCCAAAGCCAAGTCCTCTTATGTTGCTACTATGGTGTTCTTGTAGCCAAGAAAGTGCATCGGAGGACTTGTTCCATTTACAAGTTCTGTCTAGGTCATGCTTGACCTTGCTTAGATCCTCTTTTAGGATTCTTACCTGCTCATCCCTTTTGTACAACTCAGTTTTCATTTTTTCTACATTTTCTTCTAAAGTGAGTTGTGTGTGATCAGTTGTCTTTTTACCTGTTCCTAATTTCAGCTTTAGATTTTCATATCTAAGCTCTAGAACAGTTGAGTCAAGTGCATGAACCTGGTTCTTCAACATAGTATTTTACTTACAGTTTCACTAACCCTAAGTTTCACATTTTTGCACTCCTTCAAAATTATACATTCTTTAGACAGCTGTTCCTTTTCGTTGTTTACATTCTCAAATTCATCAATTAGTTCTAGTAGTAACTCAGATAACCTTTCTTTAGACGATAATTTAATCTTGTCTTTGAGATGAATTACACTTACCTCAATTTTTCATCAGATTCTCCAATGGCCATAAGTGCTTGTTCATCCTCATCATCATCATCTGAGCTTTCTCCCCAAGCAGCAACCATAGCCTTGGTTGAACCTTTGTTGTTGCTTTGCTTGGGTTGAACCTGTTCCTTCTTCCTGTTCCTTCGTTCAGCTCTTTCCTTCTTCCATTCAATTTTCCACAAAGGATAGTTCTTGATGTGGTAATCAGTATTTCAACACTTGTAGCAATCATCATTAGTTTTTTTCTCACGAGCTTTTGACTTACTATAGCTTCCACTTCTTGAAGAACCCTTTCCTCTCATCAGGTACTTCTTGAAGTCCTTGGTGATCATAGCCATTTCATCATCTTCCAGATCAGAACCTTCAGTGATTCTGAGTGCCAAGCTCCTTTCCTTCTCAGGCACATCCATCCTCATGGTTTGTCTCCTAAGTTCATAGCCAGTAAGATTTCTAATTACTTCATCCAGTAGGAGAGTAGCAATATTCTTTGCTTCCTTGATGGCAGTGATTTTGCTCTCCCAAATGATAGGCAGAACCCTAGTCAGTATCTTCTCGACTCTATCTTCTTTAGGAATAATCCTTCCAAGAGATTTTAGCTCATTTATTAGTGTAGTGAACCTTGTGTACATTTCTTGAATGGTTTCTCCTTCCTTCATAGCAAAGTTCTCATACTGAGAGTACAGTAAAGTTCCTCTAGATCTCTTCACCTGAGGTGTTCCTTCGTGAGCCACTTGCAATGTGTCCCAAATTTGTTTAGCAGTGGTACAACTTTGGATTCTGCTGTGCTCATCTGAACCAAGTCTACAAACAAGCCATTTCTTGGCTTTAGCATTCTTCTCCCACTTCTTTAAATCCTTAGTAGTGCAGTTCACTCTTGTCTTTGGCACATCTA
Organism: Nicotiana obtusifolia; assembly: GCA_002018475.1. Taxonomy (NCBI): domain Eukaryota; kingdom Viridiplantae; phylum Streptophyta; class Magnoliopsida; order Solanales; family Solanaceae; genus Nicotiana; species Nicotiana obtusifolia. The sequence continues at coordinate 48,991 of MCJB01027576.1, forward strand.
CTCCTTCAGCATTTTTCTTCAAGGTAGCCAATGGACCAATGGTGACAATGTCCCATAGCTTATAGTCCTCTCCTATAATGTGATCTCTCATCCTGTTTTTCCACCAAGAGTAGTACTGGCCATTAAAGAGTGGTGGTCTAGCAGTGGATTGCTCTTCCTAGTTTTCAAGTGGTGCACTCATCTTGATCTTCTCCTAAGGTGTTAGCCTCTTCAAGGATAACCCGCTCTGATACCATTTGATGTTTTGTACTTCAATACCACAAAAGGGGAGGACGGGGGGAGTGATTTGTGTGTTGTCCAATTTTTCACGTGCACAAATTATAGAATGACCTGGTTCTTCTGTGTGTTCCTTATTCTACTAACACAAAATAGTAAACGAGGAAAGTAAAAAACACAAGTATTTTACGTGGAAAACACCTGGCTCAAAAGGTAAAAAAACCACGACCTACTAATCAGTAGGATTTTCCCCAATATTTCACTAAATCACTGAGCCAAAACAATATTTACAAAACTCTTTATAAACCTAAGGATTACCTTTAATCCCTTTGTGGCAACCAACCTCTAACTGTTGCGACAACTTCAAGTTAACTCTAACTTGAATACAACACTCAGAGTACCTAGTACAATTGCTTCTAGATAAAGCTGAAAGGTACAATTTGAAACAGTTACTACAATGAAACTAGAGTAAAAGACAGACACTAGGAACTTGTTCTTCTATCTGGTTGATGTAGCTTCAGGTTCGCACACTTGAATCACACAAGAATTGTTTGCAAAATAGCTAGCTATTTTTGCTCTCAACTCACGTTTAACTTCAGCGTTTGTGCATACCTGTAAAATGAGAACATCCTGCAATTTATAGAGTTAGTAGAATAGGAAATAACTAGAGTTCTAATGCTATACTCTTCCATGGTGAAAGAGTTCTACTTACCTTCAGCTTCTAACTCCTCCCTTGTCTAGGATAGAGTTCTCTCGAGTAAGGGGTCCTTCGCATTATCAATTATGCAACATTTTCGTTCAGGAGATATCATATATAACCGCTTAAGCTTATCTCCTTCACGTGCATGCCTTGTGCTTGAATCTGCCCGTGTCTATGTACACTGTGTATGGACCTGGTTCATGCTTGAGTTCCTTTGTCAATCATCAAACAAACTTCACTTAGGCCAACAATTTTGAAAAGTATTTTTTGCTAAAAGTCCTTTTTAAAAAATTACTTTTAGAGAGTAAAAGTTTATAACTAACTAATCAATTTGAAAAACACTCTCGCTAATATTACTACTTTTTCAGCTTTCAAAAATAGTTTCAGATACTATTCAAATTAAATGTACTTATTTTTTTTCTAAAAGTTCAGCCAAACTTAAATTTTAAAAAAGATACATCAATAATTTTAACTTTCGAATAACTAGGCCAAATAGGCTATAAAGGAACCTTCTTCATTTTCAACCCTAGCTAGAAGGAGACCAATAATGAATAGTACAATGATAGATTGATGTGACTTACTTCCAGTCAGCACGCTTTAATGTATTGTACAACAACATGTGCTCTATAACAGTCCTATCAAATATCGTTAAATTCACCTTTCATGGTACAATAATGTTAATTGAATTTTTCAAGGTTGGACTCAACTTGGTACCCTGTAGTATTTATTACTGGCTTTTCTTATTTTCAAGTGGTCGGCGTTTGTTCCAAATTTGATTGAAAAGAACAAACCTTTTCACTTTTTAGTACCCAAAAACAAAAGTTTTCGAAATTTTTTCTTATTCAATCAAACATTTAAAGAAAAGTTTTCTCGTTTATGCAAAAAATGAAAAGCTACTCTGAAGGTAATTTTCATTTTTTTTTCCAAAATTGAAACTTTTGGGAAAGTTATACAGTTGGCTGCTTAGTTAAAAATATTCACAATTCGTGACAGTATGCATAATTGTACACTAATTATACATTGATTATATGAGTGTATATATATATATATATATATATATATATATATATATATCTGTCGGCTATCTTCGAGATATGCAGCTTATTTTGGTTAATTTCTTTAAACTTTTTCTCTAATGATGTCTGATTATTTAATCAAAAAAGGGAAAAACGTCTTCAATATTTCCTAAAGGTAATATTGAGTAACCCGATGAAAAGTACAATTACTGGACACCATGAAGTGTAAGTGACACACACAGGTCAGACAACGTTAGATTTTGTAGGGTACAGAGTATATATTTCATTTGTTTTGCTATTATTAGTTTTTCATTTGACAGACAATGTGAATAATTTTAGGTCCCTCTGTTTTAGCAAAAAGGAGTAAATACAAATGAAAGCTGAGTCAGAAGCCAGTGCCTTTTCTATGCATTTATCGAAAATAAAGATATTTTTAGGTCCCTCAGTTTGGGCAAAAAGGAGTAAATACGAATAAAAGAGTAAAAAAAAACCCACTGCCTCTTCTATGCATAGTTTTTATTTTGGATTCAAGTTATATATATTGATAGCAGATTATTTATATTATTAGTATATTTTAATATGTGATGATAGGTTAATAACCACTTTTACCATATTATTATGGTATAATACTTTTCAAAAGATTTACCTTTTACATCGATGTCATAAAACTTCAGGTCGTTACTTTTTTACACACAAACATTACCACCTTTGATTGATTTTTTCTTTGTTGGTAAACTACTGGATAGAAATTTATTATACTTAGTTCAAAATATACACAGTTAAGGGAGCATTTCTCTCTGGCAGTACAGAAAAATGTTTCTATCAAACTAGCATTACATTCCAAAATCTGCCAAGTAAAACTAGTTCGTAACATTTGCCAAAAGAATAGCAGTAACAAACACAAGAGAAACTACTAGGATTCTTACTCTATCAAAAAAATGCACAACCACTTCCTTTGCTAGTAAGTCAATTACTTGGTTTTGCTTTCCGTAACTATGGCTGATTACTAGATTCCCCAGCCTCTTCATCATTAGCCTACATTCAGAAATCAAAGCATTATAAGTAAGATGGCCAAGTTGAATCATTCTAATTACCTCAATAGGGTCTGAGGCAAACTCTCGAGGAGTTAAATTGTGTTGGACAATAATCTCAAGTCCCAGCGCGATAACTAATAGTTCAATAAGGATATTAGTTACTTTAGGGATCCCTTTATAAACACATTATCCAGTCATCATTACTATTTCTAAATACACCTCCTATTCCTCCTATTACAGGGTAATCTAGGCATGAACTATCGGTGTTCAACTTGTAGATGCCTCGATCAAGAGGCTCCCATTTCACATTGTTGTAAATTTGGCGTTAAGAAAATGGATATATCATGTAGGCTCATGGCCCATTGTAGTTGTTAATCTAAGGACCCCAAGTAGCTGGAATGAACTTCAAGAATATTCAACCAAGGCTAGAAATTAGAGTAAAATCTACAGTGTAATCATCCTCTCAAATAATAGTCGGCGAGTATATATTGCTTATACATTTGGCTAGTGTCGGTATTATGTTTGGCCGATCGGACCAAAATTAAAGAGGTTTAAGCATAGAAGAGCTATATATATACTAGTATCGGACATGCAGACGAGCTTGCTAGTAAATACGTGGGCAAAAATCACTTTAGTTCCCAACCGAAACTATTTATATCCGGTAGCCATAAAAGTGTTATAAAACTAATATATAACATACGTAAATGTGTATAAATATAAAAAATTCATAATTTACTACACGTTATATTGATGCAACCTGCAACAACCCTTCTCCTTCATCGGAGAAAGATTTTGAGCGGCTATACTTCAAAAATCTCACATACTTTCTCATTAACTGCAGTCAGACATCTCTATAACGTCTCTATATAACAGTCATTCATTATAAAAGCCAAACTTTTGTCGGAACCGATTTTTATGCTATGTTAAAATATATGTCATTTATAACAGCACTTCACTATAGCAACCAAAAAATATCGAAACAAATAAGGCTGTTAGAGAGAGGTTTAACTGTAATTTAAAATGCTATGGGCTGGGCTGGGCTTAAGAAATGGATAAATTATATTTGGGCTTAGGGCCCATCAAATTTGTCTATCCAAGGAGCCGAATTAGCTGTAATGAACTTCAAGAATTTCCGGTACTTCTCTCAGCATTCCTGTTTTCCATCTCAAAAAACATCAATGGAACTCAAAAAATTCCTATCAATTCAGATTTTATGCGTGTTAATTTTTGTGGGTTTCATTTACTATGTCACAATATTCATTTTCTTGGATGGTTGGTTGAGTTTACAGAGCTCAGCTGGCTCATTGCACGGTTTGATCTTCACTTTGGTGGCTTCCCTTTGTGTTTTCAGTTTCTTTGTTTGTGTTCTTAAAGACCCAGGTAGAGTTCCTTCTTCATATCTTCCTGATGTTGAAGATCACGAAGCTTCAGATCAAGAATCCAAAAGATCTGTAAGTCTTTAGATTGCCCTTTGTCCCATTTTATACACTGTTGCTATTTGGAAGTATACTTTTCTTTTCATACATTTCCTGATAATTTTTTCGCTATAAAAATTGTGATTTGTAGTACTTCTTATGTAGTTGCTAAATGTGTATGTTCTATTTCCAACAAAATTGTGAAATCAATGTCCGAATTGAGAGAAGTAGATTCTTTGACCCTGGTGTTCTAACATTTGTATGATGATTGAGAAAGTGTCATTACTAAAGAAAAAAAATAGGTAAATTTAGTGCTTTATTAGTGTTGTTGCAGCTTACTGGTATCTTCTTATATCAAATGGTCTAAAGTTCTCAATTTGTCAGGGTATCTTTATGTTGCATGATTTTTTTGTTTTCAATTATGATGATTGCTGTTTGGTCCTTTCCATGTGTTATTTGTGTATACCATAATTTTATCCCCGCGAGATAAGCTGCTTAGTGATAAGGAGCCTTAGCCTCCAACTTTAAGGTTAAGCAATTCGAGTTACCAAGGGAGCAAAGTGGGAAAAGGTCATTGCTTGGCTCCTGGATAGACAGGGGCTGAGTGGGGTTTAGGGTATCAAAAAATTATCGCCTCTGACAGCTATATCTTGAGGCAATTTCAGATATGATGCTGCATCACTAGAAAAAGATGTCACATTTGCAGGACCAAGCATTTAGGATTAGAATACCTGACAAGAAGGTGTTTTCTGCATAGCCAAGCTTTGCTTCGCTGGTGTTGAAATCCCAGTAACCTAGACCTTTTGGACAATTTGGTGGGTGGTTACTACTCACACTGTGCCAAGAACAAGGAAAGATTAGCGAAGAAGATGGCTTTATGGTAGTGGTGATCATGCATGTGTTTCTCAATTATGCCCCATGGCAAAAGTATTGAGTGTTTTTATGAGACCTCTTAGCAGTATGGAGAGAAGGCAGGGTGTAAATGAGAGCAAAAGAAATTGTGGGAAACAATGCCCATTTGCATAATGTGGTCTATGTGGCTGGAAATAATGCTTTGAAGATAAATGCATAGCACTACCTATTTTGAAGATAATTGTTTATATCTTTTGTTTCTTGGTGCAAAATTATTGGCTTGTATGTGTGTATATACAACCTAGCGTGAAAACAATAGTAGGAGATACAGAGGAGTTTCCCATAACAGTGGTTTACACTAGGGTTCTGCATTGAGCCCCTACTTATCTACCCTAGTTATGGATGAGCTAACCAACGAAATACAAGATGAGGTCCCATGGTGTATGCTATTTGCTAATGATATTGTGCTAATTGACGAAACTAGCGAGGGTGTCAACCGAAAGCATGAGCAATGGAGAAACACTTTCGAGAGTAAGGGTTTTACGATAAGTAAAAGTAAGACTGAGTACATGCACTGCAAGTTTAGTAAGCATGAGAAAACCGAAGCTGAGGTGAGACTAGATGGAATTGCGGTGCCAAAATGCAAACAATTTAGATATCTAGGGTCGTTGTTTCAAGAGAATAGAATGATAGATGAAGATGTTACTCATAAGACTATGACCGAATGGTTAATATGGAGAAGTACTACCAGGGAGAAGGATGCCTACCAAAGTGAAAGGTAAGTTCTATAACAGCTATAAGACCGGCTATGTCCTATGATAGTGAATGTTGGGTTGTTAAAGTTCAAATATCCACAAGATGAGTGTTATAGAATTGCGAATCTTAAAGATAGATGTGTGATCACACAAGATTAGATAAGATTCAAAATGTTCACATTTGACAGAATGTGCAAGTAGCAGATATTCACTTGAGATGATTTGGTCATGTCCTACGTCGACCTACAGATGCACCAATCCATAGGTGTGAAACTACAGTGAAGGAAGGTATTAAAAGGGAACGAGGTAGACCTAAAATCACATGGAAGGAAGTTATCTCAAAAGACCTATAAATCCTTGAAATTAGTGCAGATTTAGCTAAAGATAGGGCATGGAAGAGAAAAATCCATAGAGGTGATACCTATTAGTTGGGAATAGGTTTTAGACTTGGTAGAGAATTTATATTATTATTATTATTATTACTACTACTATTATTTATATATAGATTTATCTTTTTTACTTGCACTTCTGTTTTATTTTGGTAATGATGAGGATATAAGTTGAGCTAAATGACAGGAATGAGGATTCATATCACCGACTCTAACTGGTTTGGGACTAAGGCGTAGTTGTTGTTGTTGTGTATATATACAAAGCTATTTTCTATGCACACACGAGAAAGAGAAATTTTGCCAACAAAAAGGTATTGGTCCTGCAAATCCTGCTAAAGAAGATACCTCCTTTGTGCAGGATTATGACATTTGTGTACTATGTGCTCACCTTACATAGTGTTGTAGATTAAGGTACTTTTATCTTTAATCTCAAGTAGGGAGGAAGCAAGGACAAGGCTATTCCATCGTATCTTGCTGAAGACATAATCTAGTCAATAAAGAGTCCCTTTTTTGATAGCTTATGATTTTAGATGAGGTGATCACTTAATTTTATTTGGTATTAGAGCAGGCGGAGGTCTTTAGTTCAAATTTCACCATCACCATTATAATAAAATTCTACGTGTCTGGTTCAAGTGAAAGAATTAGGTCCACATGTGAAGGGGCATGTTAAGACATAATTAAATGGAGAAAAAGTGTTCCTTCTCTAATAGATAAGCTTTAAATGAGGTGGTTACATAATTCAACATGATGTCACGGGTTAAAGTTTCATTGGCACTTTTCATGAAAAAAGTTACACGTTTGGCTCATGAAAAGTAAGAGAGCATGTTGAAGAAATATTTAAGAAGTAAATAAAAGTGTGTTTTCTCTAATAGTTTAAACTTTTAGATGAGGTGGTCGGTCACTCAATTCAACATATTTTATGCATTATCAATTGAATTATCACCCACCTCCTTTTGTAATTACATTATGCATTGCTTGTTATTTTGTGCTGGAGCCAAAACTCTACTAACTAATGAACACACAGAAAAGATTGTCTGTGCTATAATAGTACCTAATTATTGCATATACACTCGCCATCTAGACAATTGTTGACTTTCAGGGTTTGCTTAAGAAGCAATGCGACAAGTGTTCAGCATACAAGCCTCCCCGAGCTCATCATTGTCGTGTCTGCAGAAGGTGTATTCTGAGGATGGTGTGTGCTCTCTCAGTTTTTTAATGATTCCAATTTTATTTGGTAAAAAAGACATGTGCCTGCTCATTTACCATAAATTTTACCAGGATCACCATTGTGCCTGGATAAACAATTGTGTTGGTCATAGGAACTACAAAGCCTATGTAACTTTAGTGTTCTATGCAACTATTGCTTCAACCTATTCTTTGGTATGGTTAATTCGCTCCTTACTATATGGCTTAAGCTATTTGCTCTTAATCTGCGTGATTATAATGTTTTGATGGTTTTCAGATTATATTGATGAGCAGTGCGCTTCACAAGGACTGGGATTTCGATGAAGTGACTCCTATCAAGCTGTTTTACGTGAGTCAGTTATTTAATTTTACAATTCAACATGTTAGATGTCTAGGTTACTGGGTTTTGATCCTTTCTTTTCCTTAAATTTTGTGTGCGTGTGATGGCTTCTTTAAGTTTATTGATTGTCTGATTGACTAGTTGTTCATTAGAGCGTGTTTGGTATGACGTAAAATGTTTTCTCGAGAAATGTTTCTTCAAGAAAAATGTTTCCAGTGTTTGGTTATAATGATTGAATTTCAGCACCTAAGCTTCTAGGAAATAGGGCTCATTATATACCTTTCCGTCAGCCACATATGGCATGATTCTTGACATTACCAAATTGTTATGTTAGGCGTCCACCAATTAGATATATCCTGAATTAAAAATATTTCCATAAGATATTTTATTTTCAAGTGGACTTTGTGTTTCCTCCATCTGGTCCTTTCCTAATACGTATAGTTAGCTATTATTTTTCCTAACTAGGCGACTTCAAAATAATGCCTTGCAATGAGTTCACCAAATCATTTTTGCTTTCACTCTAGCTTTGCAGAAATCTGATATATTGTTCTTAAACAGATTGCAACTGGTGTTGTAATTATCGGCTTAAGCTTGACGCTGGGAACTCTCCTGGGCTGGCATATCTACCTCACAATTCATAATATGACAACTATTGAGGTAATCACATTGCAGAAAACTCTAAAATCTATGGATTTCCCCTTTTTATTGTAATCGCTAAGCACAGACAATCTCTTTAGCAGTACTATGAGGGAAAGCGAGCCGCATGGTTGGCAAGTAAATCTGGCCTGACTTATCATCACCTTTATGATGTTGGTGCTTATAAAAATATTAGTCTGGTACGCTCTCTCTCCCTCCTCTCCCTCCCTCTCTCTTTCTCTCTCTCTCTCCATAATTTCTTATGAAAATGCGCTGTCTGTTGGCCTATTAATTCTCAACAGGTATTAGGTCCAAATATGTTAAAATGGTTATGCCCCACTGCGGTTTCCCATATAAAAGATGGACTCAGCTTCCCCACTTCACGTGAATACTCATAATGCGTTCTTGATCAGAAAACTTTCAGCAGCAAGTGTAAATCTTAGTCCAAGATCATTACTTCAGAGGTCTACCTGTATCTACTTCCTCTTATTTTTGGAGCAAAACGTTGAAAATCGAAGCAACTAACAACAGCAGATTCAGATGTCACTATGAATTACAAGAATATTTGCAGTTTCAAACTTGGTATGTATTGCCACCGACACACAGTAATCAACTTAGACATCATCAAATGGCATGTCGGTCAACTGCTGCATCGTTCAAAACTTTCGGTATATGTTTGTCTGTTAAAGGAATGCAAGAAGTGAACTTTCAGTATACGTTTATCTGTTAAAGGAATGCAAGAAGCGAGATTGTTGTACAGGAACTTATGGTCATTTTGTTACTACATTTGTTAACTTTATCCCCTGTATTCTTTTGGTGGGATACCATGTTGCATGTACATATGTTTTCCGAGGCCAATTTAATATCGTCTTTTTTGAACGAGGTAGTGAATTAGATTATGGTTGCTGGCATCTCTTGGGAATCTGTCCAAAGGTATAGTCAAATCATCTAAAGCTTGCAATAGTTTAGTGTTCATGTAAACAAGATGAGTGAGTTGAATTGTTGCACACTGGTATAGGGACTAAGGATGAGATGGAAGTTTTGCAACACTTCTGCTGCAACCATCTTCCTTTTTGCTTGAACTGGTGTTGTGACATTGATTTGTTCTTAAAGCAGATTTCCTTGCTCATTTGAATTACAGAAGTGCTTTTAGGCTTTTGACATAGATATTGCCAGTGCACAACTCTACAAGATTGCCCCGGTTAGGCAGCTTGAGTTGATGTTGTTATTACTCTCTTGGAATCGATGCAGATCTGGTGAAAAATAAGCCACATGGAAGAAAAAAGAACCTATATAAGCAATACCAATTAGTGAGGATTAAGTTTCAGTCGTGTTAGTATGTTTACTTTAGGTTCCAATATTTGCTAGAAGTCTTCTAGTATGGTCAGGATTTAATCAACAACAACAACAACAACAACATAATATCCGATATAATCTCACAAGTGGAGTCTGAGGAGGATAGTTTGTATGCAAACTTTACTCCTACCTCGTGGAGGTAGAGAGGGGTTCATGGACAAAAGAAAAAGGAGTTGTAGCAATAAGCAGTAACAACATCGATATATAAACATCAGCGATATAGTAAAATAATTGATGCGAAAGAAATCACAAGTAAGAATATAGCTGTACGAAAAGAAAAAGGCAAAAAAAGACTACAAGACTAATACTAATTTAATATCAGTAGAAAATAGTAGAGAACATTTAATGTTAGAGAAACTAGTTTTCTTTTATGATATTGGACTGAGATAGGTTTAAATGAGAGTAACTGGCATGGAGAATTAGACTATTAGAGCTCATGTAGTTGAGCTCAACTTGCTTAGAATTGTGCCGTAACTATTGTATTGTTGAGTAAGAACATGAGACATATGGTGTTGCCAATTTTGTTAGATGGAACAAAAAATTAATTTAACTATTTGGATATAATAATATACATACATAATATTCTAAGACATTAAATTCTTAATTCAAAAAATTAGCATACATATTATATAAGTTAAAATCGGATACTTAAAATAAAAATCAAGATACTAACGAGAACTATATTTTGTTTTTGCACTGCATGGACCTTCCGCTTCACAAGCGCTCTTATTCTTCTCTTTCTTCTTCCTCCTCCTCTTATTCCTTCACAGTTCTTAGGCTACTCCAAACACATTGCAAGATATAGAAAACGAGCTATGTTGGCAGCTGGTGTGGCAGAGTTAGTTACAAGCAGAGCTGATGTGGTAGAGTTAGTTACAAGCAAAGCTGATGTGGCAGAGTTAGTTAGAATAAATCAGTATTAGTTACACATTTAGTTAAAATTAGTTGGAGGCACTCCGTAGTTACATAATTCACTGATCCATTCTATAAATACATTGTAATTCATATAGTGATATTCATTCAGATAATAATAATCATGCTCTCTTCTCTCCTAAATTCTCTGAGCTATTTTCTCGGCAATCTGTCATGGCTTAGCTTCCATCATCTTTGAGCCTTAGCTCCTAGATTTCTTGATGATTCATTCTTCAAATTGCATCATTTGGTACTAGAGCACGTCGCTCCTCGGCATTAACATGGGTAGGGATAAGAATCAAGACAAACCCATTGATATCATGGAAGGAAAATTCTCTGAATTCAAGATCAATTACAGAAATTGATGGTGGGCTTGACTTGTGTGAATGTTCGGAATGCGCAAACAAATAAGGAGTTGCTCGAAATTAAGGAGGCAATTGGAGTTATCAAATAGCATGACAAGGGAATGACGTCTTCATTTGATAGGGAATCTGCATGTCCTATTCGAGTGGGTCGTTCTAAGAAAGCTCAAACTAGTTTTACTCTGACAGGTAATAGCTCCTTCACGCGATATTCTAGACTTGATTTTCCTCGTTTTTCTAGATATGATTTGAAATCTTGGTTGTATAAGGTGGATCATGCTTTTTCTATGGAGGAAATTGCATTTAAGGAAAGGATGAAGGTCGCTTGATTCATTTTGATGATGATGCTATTGTTTGGCATAGGTCGTTTATGAGGTCTTGAAATACTGCTACATTCCCAACTTGGACTGAATATGTTCTGGCTTTACATGACAGTTTAGGGGATGGGTTTGAGGATCCAATAGAGGCTATCAAAAATTTAAGACAAGTTGGCAGTGTGAAGGATTACCAGACTGAATTTAATAGGTTGTTAAATGAAGTTAACCTTTTGAATGAAAATGCTATTAGCTGTTTTTTAGGTGGATTGGAACCAGAACTTAACAAATCTGTTAGAATTCAATCTCCTAGAAAGCTAATGCAGGCATACAAAATTGCTAGATTACAAGAATATGTCTTTGAAGCTCATGCACAATCTTGGGGCCTTAAACCCGCTTCTAAATACCGAAATCCAATATTATCCACTCCTTATGTATTCAAACCATAGAATTCACATAAATCTACCTTTCCAAATTCCACATTCAATAAAGTTTTTGAATCAAATGCCCAGAAAACCAATAAAATTAATGGTCACACAGTTGGTAGAAGGTTGACTGCCGTAGAAATGGATGAAAAGAGGTCCAAAGGTTTATGTTTCTTCTGTGATGAAAAATATGTAGTTGAGGATAATTGTAAGGAAAAAAGGCAGAATTTCATGGTAGAATTGATTGAAGAAGAAGCCATAAATTAAGTAGATATGGGTGAAGTACCACAGGATGTCATGGAGGGAGTAGACGAATGACTATCACTACAGGCTTTCACTGGGGTAACTAGTTTTCAAACCATCAGAGTGACTGGCTACCATGAGAAAAGACCTCTTCAAGTTTTAATTGAGATAGGAAGCACACATAATTTCATTGATCAAGAAGTAGCCAAGAGGTTAGGGTGCAAAGCTAGTCCTATAGAGGAGTAATGCATCAATGTAGAGATGGAAGAAAGGTTCAAACAACATCTGTGTGTAAGAATATGCAGTGGCTTTTACAAGGAACTACCTTTTCTCCACATTTCCTACTACCTGTAGGAAATGTTGATATAGTTTTGGGGGTTAAGCGTTTAAACACCTTGGGCAGAATTTTATTTGATTTCAGTAACATGACTATTGAGTTTGTCTATTAGGGAAGGAAACATGTGCTAAGAGGGGCCAGCAATCAAATTAAGTCAGCTAAAGCAAGTTCAATAGTTTAGAAGGGTAGAGAAGATACTCAATTTTTCATGATGACAGTAACAAATAACACATAGGAGAACCATAGTTGTCATGACATATAAGTTGTCCAAGGTACTGAAACCTCTCCAGCTTTAACTGTGTTGTTGGAACATTATTCCAGCATATTTGAAATTCCTACCATGCTACCTCCCCATAGAGGTTCCTTAGATCATAGGATTCCTTTTATTGAATCCGCAAACCCAGTGGACAAGAGGCCTTATAGATATCCCGGTGTTAAGAAAGATATCATTGAGAAACTGATTCAAGAAATGATTGATCAATGAGTCATACAGCACTTTACCAGTTCCTATGCACCTCTTGTTGTTTTGGTTGGTAAAAACGATGAAAGTTGTAGATTATGTGTTGACAATAGGGATCTTATCCAGTTGACAATAAAAGATAAGTTCCTTATCCTTGTAATAGAAGATTTGCTTGATGAGTTAGGAGGAGCAGAAGTATTTTCAAAGATAGATCTCAGCTATCACCAGCTGAGAATGGCAAATGAAGATACCTATAAAATAGCTTTCAAAACACATGAAGGTCATTATGAATTTTCAGTTATGCCCTTCGGCTTAACTAATGCACCTTTTTCATTTCAAAGCTTAATTGATACGATCCGAGATAAACAAAACAGTGGAATATGAAAATAACAATGACTAAAGCAAAACCAATTATAGGTTTGATTAAGATAGTCAAAGTAGTCTGAATAATGAAGTATAGAAGAAAATCTAGAACCCTAAGTGAACGTCTCAAGCAACAATCGAAATACTATCCGATCACCTCCCAAGAACGATAAATTATAAACAATAGGTATAAAGAAAGGAGAAAAAGATTACTCTCAAGAACCTAAGTCTTGAAAATAGATAATCCAAAGTCGAACTCGAATCAAGAGATTCCAAATATCTCTAAAGAGTTTTCTTATGTCAAAATATGCTAAGTTCCTAATGAAATAACCATAGGTTGTTATAAGTACCCAATACGTAAAATAGGAAAAGTTTCAATGATAATGTCCCAAAAAAATTCATCAGGCCAAGCCGTAGCCTCAACCATAACCCCAACTGTGACGCGGAGTTGAACCGTGACGAAATCCAGAAGCTTATTTTCTTCATCTCTTCAGGCCCCTCTTAAATCATAGCCAACGGTTGGTGAAACCGTGTCACGCGGTTTGACTTGGAGTCTTGATTCTTCAATTCTCAAGACTCCAAACATAGTATCCTTTGCATGAATCCTCCAAGTAACTCTCCAAACATCTTCTAATCAATTATTGAAGACCATGTAGCTCCTCAGCGTGCATCCCTCGGGCATTCTTGGACTTGGAGCGAGTTAACGGTCAACTAGATAATTTGGGGTCATCTTCAACATCCTCCACTTTGCTTAGGCTATTTAGGATCATACCAATCCCTCCCTTTTGAAAAGGATTCATCCACGAATCTGACATACGTGCACGAAAAGGAGATAAGGTAGAAACATTTAATGTCGCACTCACGTTAAACTCACCTGGGAGATCCAACCTGTACGCATTTTTGCCAATCTTCTCAAGAACTTGGTATGGTCCATCTCAATGAGGATGCAACTTGGACTTACGTTTATCAGGAAATCGTTCCTTCCTCAAGTGACCCCTAACCCAATCACTAGGTTTGAAAATAACCTGTTTTCTTCCTTTGTTAGCTCTATTGGCAACCTTTTCATATGTCTTCTCCAATTGCAACCACACTTGCTCATATAACCTCTTCAATGCTTCAGTCCCCTTTTTACCATATACATTCACAACATCACTCATAGGCAAAGGAATCAAATCTAAAGGTGTTAGCGGATTAAAGCCATATACAACCTCAAAAAGAGACTTACCCATGGAAGAGTGAACAGATCTGTTATAAGAAAATGCAATCAACAGTAGATGCTCCTCCCAAGAAGTGTACTTACCCCTAAGTGTAGCTCGCAACATACTACCCAAAGTCCTATTGACTACCTTAGTATGACCATCTGTTTGGGGATGACAAGTAGTAGAATACAATAGCTTGGATTCTAACTTAGACCACAAAGTTCTCCAAAATTGGCTAACAAATTTAGTATCCCTATCACTAACAATGGACCTAGGCACCCCATGTAACCTCAAAACCTTTCTCTCAAATAATGTAGCTACGTAAGACGCATCATCTTTCTTGTGACAAGGAATAAAATGTGCCATCTTAGAAAAATGGTCAACCACAACAAATATGCAATCATGTCCCTTCCTAGTCCTTGGTAAGCCCAAAATAAAATCTATAGAAATATCTAACTAAGGTCCCTCAGGAACAGGCAATGGAGTATATAACCCATGTGGCTTAACCTTGGACTTAGCTTGAAGACACTCAATACATTTACCATAAACTCTACCTACATCTCTCCTCATGTGGGTCCTGATAAGTGGGGATTTTTGTCCGAGATTTTCGGCCCTATATAAATAGACGAGTTTCACAAAATTAGGCCAAGTTTGAACATCTGAAGTTGCTGTAGCTGTTTTTCTTTACTACTTTAGGAAGTTTTACATTATTTTGGTGTATTTATATTAGATTTAATCATTTTAATCTTCCATTATGAGTCTAATTAGCTTTTCTTCTTTATTTTCTTCAAATCCCATTATGAGTAGCTAGACTCTTACTAGGATTGTAACCCACTCCTAGTGTATAAACCTTATGGGTATCTTATTTAGTGCTTGTTTATGATTGGGTGTTGATTATTTAGCTTAGTTCATGCTTCAATTTTAGAATTAATGGTTGCAAACATTGATTCATGCCTATTTGACTTAGTCTCTACTTGAGAAAGAGGGACCTAGTCCAGGATAACTTAGCTAACAAGGAATTGGGTCAATTGAGAGATTGATTAACCCAATTAAAGGGTCGACCTAGAGATAGTAATAACCCGACTTGAGCTCTTATCAATTGTTTTAGTTGATAACCCATTTGGTCTTGAGAAAGCCAAATTGGGCAAAATCACTCTCTAACCAAGAGGTATTAAGTGGATATTGTAGAGTTGTGAGCTATAATACACCCCAATCAATAAAACAAGCATTAATGTCTTTACTCTATTAGGCAAACAACTAGGTTGTGGTCACAACCTTAGGCCTTTTACCTACATGAAAAAACCTTAAAAATATTTATCTCTAGTCTATTTCCTTTATCTTGCAACCATTAGATTAACAGTAGAAGTAGAAAATAAAATTGTGTTGTGGAAGTGCAATCTTAGATAATCCATTTGCTTGCTTTAAATATATACTCCTAACTCCCATCATAACTCCTAGTGGATTCGATCTCGACTCATAGTTGGATAATTATTATTGCATATGACCGTGTCATATCTCTTATTGAGGTGTGTTGTGGACGTGATTATGGCCAATAAAAATTTTCTTCTAGGTGCTCAAGTGTTTTAGAAACTCCAAAATACCCCATCATTCCGCCACTATGTGCCTCTCTAACAAGCAATTCCCTTAAAGAACATCTAGGGACACACAATTTTCTATTCCTAAATAAATAACCATCATCTATAAGGAATCCCTCAAACACACCCAACTTACACTCCTTGTACTTACTACTAAAAGCTGGGTACTATCATATAAATCTTTAATATGCTTGAACCCCATCAAATTAGCAGTTAACACATTGATCAGAACATATCGTCTAGAAAGTGCATCAGCCACAACATTATGTCTGCCTTGCTTATAGTGGATAACATATGAAAAGGTCTCTATAAACTCTACCCACTTAGCATGTCTTCTGTTTAACTTAGACTAACTCTTTAGGAATCTAAGACTCTTTTGGTCAGTCCTAATCACAAATTTCTTAGGCTATAAATAATGCTGCCAATTGGCTAAAGCTCTTACAAGGCATATAACTCTTTATCGTAAGTAAAATAATTTAAGGTTGATCCACTCAATTTCTCAGTAAAGTAAGTTATAGGTTTTTGTTCTTGCATAAGAACTGCACCTATACCTGCACTAGAAGCATCACACTTAACCTCAAAAGTATTACTAAAATCGGGTAGTTGTAGCAAATAGGCTGAACTAAGCATCTTCTTCAATAATTCAAAGCTTCATCTTGTTCCTTACCCTATTTAAATCCCTTATCCTTCCTAATTTCTGCAGTCAAAGGAGCAGCTATGGTACCAAGACCCTTAACAAATCTCCTACAGAAACTAGCGAAACCATGAAAACTCTTAACTTTTGAGACACTCTTCGGAACAGGCCACTCTCTAATGGCTTTCACTTTCGTCTCATCAACCCCTATGCCTTTCCCACTCACAACAAAATCCAAGAAAATCACCTTATCAACACAAAAATCACACTTCTTAGGATTTGCAAAGCGTTTCTCTTTCTTAAGTACATCAAGTACACTTTTAACATGCAAAATATGATCACCCAACGAATGAATGTAAATAAGTATATCATCAAAACAGACAACAATAATTTACCTTTAAATGACTTTAAAACATGATCCATTAAGCGCATATATATATATTAGGTGTATTAGTTAACCCAAAAGGCATAACTAACCATTCATACAAACCATTTTTAGTTTAAAGGTTGTTTTTCATTCATCACCAAGATTCATCCTAATCTGATGATATCCATTTCACAAATCAATTTTTGAAAACACCTTTGCACCATGCAACTCATCCAACATATCATCCAATCTAGGAATGGGATAACTATACTTTACCGTGATTTTGTTGATAGCTCTACAGTCAATACACATACGCCAAGACCCATCCTTCTTTGGTACTAAAATGACTGGTACAACACAAGGACTCATGCTCTCTCTCACGAACTCCTTATTAGCAACTCCTCTACTTTCCTTTGAAGCTCCTAGCCTCCTCTGGGTTGCTCTCATAAGCCGGTTTATTCGGAATTTGAGATCCTGGTACAAAGTCAATATGGTGTTCAATCTCCCTAAGTGGTGGCAATCCTTCAGGTAGCTCCTCATGAAAAGACATCATTATATTCCTGCAGTAAAGAGATAAAATCACTAGACAAAGAGTTGAGAGTTCGTTAGTATCAAATAAGCTCCTTTATACACACATAGTAAAAGTGGTATTCCTTCACCAAGGGTCTTTTCACATTCTTTGGCTTTTACACAAAGGTTCAACTCTCTTCCTTTCGCCTCTTTTCTCTCACCATCACTCGATTTCTTTTCATTCTTCCTCTTTCGGCTACCTTCTGATTTTTTTGCTTCCTCACTTTCTTCAATCTCAACAAGTGAAATTTTACCTCTATACTCATTCTCTCTTTCTTCTTCTCTCACCTTCTCCCCACCCAATTATTTAACTCTTTTATGATTTTCATACATTTGAAGTGGAGTCAAGGACTTCAAGAGATACTTTTTTACCCTTCAGCTCAAGAGTATAACTATTACTCCTCTGTTGATGTAACTCATTCCTATCATATTGCCATGGTCCCCCAAAGCAATAGATTACAAGCCTACATAGGTACAACATCATATAAAATTACATCCATATACTTCCCAATTTTGAAGCAAAGAAGAACCTGCTTGTTCACTTTCAATTCTCTACTATCATTCAACCATTGAAACTTATAGGGACGAGGATGCTTCATGGTCCTAAGACCCAACTGCTCAACAAGAGACACACTAGCCACATTAGTGCAACTTCCACTATCCACGATCAGGGAACAATTTCTTCCACCAATGTTGCATCTAGCATGGAATAAATTTTTCCTTTGATTAGAATCACCCTCTTTCACTTGAACCCCCATTAATATCCTCACAACTAACAGTATGTTCATGGGCGCTTCCTCCTCACAACTAGTAATACCATCTGTGGATCCCTCTCCATCAGATTCTTCTACACCATCATCAGATTCATATTCTCCATTCTCCTTAATCAAAATAACTCGTCGGTTAGGACATTCATATTGCATATGTCCTCTCCCCTGACATTTATGACAAATAATAAACCTCGAATTTCTCTAAGGTTTAGGTTGAGTAGAGTTCCCTCCCTCTTTAATCTCTACCTTATTTTTACTCTTTTCAGCTGATTGAGATGGCTTGACTTCAGTTTTTACCTCTTTACTCTTACTCGAAGAAGATCTCCAAGTAGTTTTATCTCTATTCTAACTAGCAGAGGATGACTTGTTTTGATCTCTAAGTATCCTCTCTACCTTAGTAGCCAAGTGCAACATATTTACTACATAATGACAATCCCTAGAAAGTTCAATCTGATTAATAATGTCCTTATTCAACCTAGTGTGAAATCGAGTCATAATGGTTTCCTCGGCTTCATTTAGGTTTGCCTCCATCTTAAGCACCTCCATGGTATTGTAATACTCTTCAACACTTTTGTGGCCTTGCACCAAGCTGTGCAACTTCTTAATGATCTCTCTATGATAATGTGAAGGTACAAATCTACACCCCATTGCTCTCTTCAACTGTTCCCAACTCTTAATTGGTCTATCACCAAGCCTTTTACGATCAAGCTCAGTTCTTTCAAGACAAGTAGAGGCATGTCCCTCGAATTCAGTCACCGCCATTTGAAATTTCTTCTCCTCAGAGTAGTTATGAACTCTATAAATCCTTTCCACCTTTGCTTCCCATTCCAAGTATGCATCCGCGTCTGTTGTTCCCTCAAAGGAAAGAATCTTCATCTTAATGCTACCCAAGTTTCTATCAACTCCTTCATCTTGGTTGTGTTGATTCCACTGTCGCATCCCAAATCCTCTGCCACGCCTAGCTCCTCTCCTACCCCCTCTCAAATGGTCATCAAAATCTTCATCTTCAAATTCTTCATATGGGCCATATTGTGGAGGTACTCTAACTTGTGGTGGATTTCTCCTCATATTTTTGAGGTGGACCTTGATGTACTGCGGGTGCCGGAGCTACCGATAGTGTCTGATTAGCCCTCTGCAAGTTTTCTACCTGCAAGGTCAGATGTTGCATCTGTTGCATCATAGTTTTCAACATCTCATTAGTTCCTTCAGCCTGAGCTAGTGCTTTAGTACCATTGGTACTATCCTCAACGCCAACATTCTCTCACAATTATGTATTCTCACATTTCACTCGTGTATATTCTCTGCCTAATTCCTTTGAAATCCTCAAATTTCAAGCTCAACGGACAAATCACCAATCCAAGAATGAGTTTTCTTGAAAGTAATTTTACAGTGGAATTTA
This sequence comes from Nicotiana obtusifolia, assembly GCA_002018475.1. Taxonomy (NCBI): domain Eukaryota; kingdom Viridiplantae; phylum Streptophyta; class Magnoliopsida; order Solanales; family Solanaceae; genus Nicotiana; species Nicotiana obtusifolia. The sequence goes on from MCJB01027576.1 coordinate 68,835, forward strand.
TGTAATCAAGAACAGACTTTTAAAAACTAAGGACGGGAGCCAAGAAATTTCTACGAAAATAACGAGAAAAGAATGAACAAATTGGCACGAAAGAAATAGTCAGTTTCAAATATTAAGAACAACTTAATGCGAACTAGCACTAGCTCCACTTTAACAAGAATCGCAATGAATTTTTTTTACCCAAAACTAGTCTTTCCCCAACAATCAACAAGAACACTTCAATAATTTTCTTTCTAATCTTTTTTTTTAAACTCAAGAACGAATTTTTTTTTGTAATCAACTCGACTAGGGTTTAGTCGAAAATAAGAACTATACCTTTTTTACTAATTCAGATCTTGATTTCAAAACTGGGGAACGTGGGTTTGTTAGAACAATACCCGAGCCTTTGCTCTGATACCAACTTATACGATCCGAGATAAACAAAACAGCGGAATATGAAAATAACAATAATTAAATCAAAACTAATGATAAGTTTGATTAAGATAATCAAAGTAGTCTGAATAATGAAGTATAGAAGAAAATCTAGAACCCTAAGTAAACATCTCGAGCAACAATCGAAATACTATCCGATCACCTCCCAAGAACAACAAATTAGAAATCCTAGATATAAATAAAGGAGAAGAAGATTACCCTCAAGAACCCAAGTCATGAAAATAGGTAATCCAAAGTCGAATTCGAACCAAGAGATTCCAAATCTCTCAAGAGTTTTCTTATGTCAAAATATGTTAAGTTCCTAATGAAATAACCCTAGGTTGTTATAAATATCCAATGGGTAAAATAGAAAAAGTTTCAAAGTTAATGTCCCAAAAAAGCTCGTCAGGCCAAACTGTAGCCTTAACCGTAACCCCAACTGTGATGCATAGTTGAACCGTGATGAATTCTAGAAGCTTATTTACTTCATCTCTTCGGACCCCTCTTAAACCGTAGCCAACGGTTGGTGAAACCTTTTCACGCGGTTTGACTTGGGGTATTAATTCTTCAATTCTCAAGACTCCAAACATAGTATCCTTTGCATGAATCCTCCAAGTGACTCTCCTAACATCTTCTAGTCAATTGTTGAAGACCATGCAGCTCCTCAGCGTGCATCCCTCAGGCGTTCTTGGACTTGGAGCGAGTCAATGGTCTACTAGATAATTTAGGGTCATCTTCAATATCATCCGCTTTGCTCGGGCTATCTAGGATCGTATCATTAATGAACTCAGTTTTCAAACCATTACTAAGGAAGTCAATGCTTGTGTTTTCTGATGACATCTTAATCTATAGCAAGGGCATGTTAAAGCCATGTTTAAATTGATGAAAAGGTATCAATTGTATGCCAAACTTTCTAAATGTGCTTTTGGAGTATCTAAGGTCGAGTATTTAGGCCACTTTATCAGTAAGGAAGGGGTGTCTACAGATCCAAGGAAGATTGCAACTGTGCAACAGTGACCAATTCCTGATAACATCAAGCAGCTGAGAGGGTTTCTTGGCCTAGCTAGGTACTATAGAAGATTTATAAAGGGGTATGGTTCCATTTGCGAAGCATTACATGAGATACTTAAGAGGGATGATTTTTTATGGACAGAGGAATCCACACGCATTTGACAGACTCAAACAAACCTTAAGTTATGCTCCTATTATTGCCATGCCTTATTACTCCAAGCCATTCATAGTAGTGACTGATGCTAGTGGAAAGGGCATTGGAGATGTTTTGATCAGCAAGGTCACCCTATAGCTTACATTAGCATATCTTTAGCCCCTGGGCATCAGGCTATGTCTGGTTATGCCAGGGAGCTCTTAGATCTCATCTTTGCTGTTACTAAATGGTCTCATTATTTGCTGGAAAGAAAATTTATTGTCAAGACAGATCAGAAGGCTTTAAAGTACCTTTTAGACCAACATATACCCACTGATTTTTAGGTGGCTGGGATTTATAAACTTATGGACTTTGATTTCTTTATTGAATATAGGAAGGGAGTTGAAAACAAAGTTGTTGATGCTTTGCCTAGGAAATCTGAGGTTGAACTGTTGGATATCTCAATATTAAGACCAAATGATTCATCACTTACACAAATACAGAATACTTGGTCTAATGATCCGTACTTGCAGGAGGTGATTGCTAAGTTGCAGATACAGCCATTTAAGTCATTCACTTGGCTTAATAACCAATTGAGGTGGAAGGCAAGATTGGTAGTAGGCATGACCCATAGTTGAGGAGAACTATTATTGAGTTGTGGCATGCAACCACCCAAGGTGGACATTTTGGAATGCATGCAACTATCAAAAGGCTTCAATCACTATTCTATTGGAAGACCCTCATTGCAGACACTAGAGAATTCATCAACAAATATGATATTTGCCAATGACATAAATATGATGCAGCTGTGTATCCTGGTCTATGATGCTATTACCAATTCTAGATGGTGTATGGACTGACATTTGCCTTGACTTTATTGAAGGTCTGCCAAAGTCTAATGGAAAGGAGGCGATATTGTTAGTGGTTGATAGATTGAGTAAGTATGGGCATTTCATGAGTTTATCTCACCCTTACACTGCTCAGTCTGTAACACAATGCTTCCTTGATAATGTTTTTAAATTACATGGTATTCCTGTCACCATGACCAGTGATAGAGATCATGTGTTTCTCAACAATTTTTGGCAAGAACTATTTTCATCGCAAGACGTCTAGTTGCAAAGATCAACAACCTATCATCCCCAAATTGATGGGCAGACTAAAGTCTTAAATAGAGCATTGAAAACATACTTAAGGTGCTTTTGTTCTGATAGTCCAAAGGATTGGTCTTCCTACTTACCTCTTGTTGAATGGTGGTACAATACCACCTACCACTTCACTATAATATGCACCATATATGAATTTCTCTAAGGTCAGAAGCCTCCTATACATCTCCCTTACTTAGCTGGTAAGATTGATACTCAAATGGTAGATAGATCACTAGTAGCTAGAGAAGCTATTCTACAGCTTTTGAAATGGCATTTGTTAAGAGCCCACTAAAGAATGAAAGATTTGGCCGACAAACACAGAACTGACAGAAATTTTGAGGATTGGGTGTGTTTGAAGTTGTGACCTTATAAACAAGTCTCTATGGCCAGCAGGCCCTTCAACAAGCTAGCTGCAAAGTATTTTGGCCATTATCCTATTGAAGCTAAGATGGGAACAGTTGCTTATAGACTACTACTACCAGATGATGCCTTGCTTCATCACACCTTCCATGTCTCTCAACTTAAAAGGTGCTTAGAAGTCCCACGTGTTATAAATCATCCTCTTGTCCTCCATTTGTCTAGCACTTATTCTCCCTTACCTGAAGTTGTTCTTGATAAGAAATTGGTTAAGAAGGGGAATAAGGTTGTATGTCAAGTTCTTGTCAAGCGGACTAGCATTGAAGCTTCTCAGGCCACCTCGAAATATCTTTCTGATTTGCAAAACAATTTTCCCTCCTTTCACCTTTGAGGTCAAGGATGCTCTTTTGCATGGGTATTGTTGCAAGATATAGAAGACATGCTGAGTTGGCAGAGTTAGTTACAGGCAGAGTTGATGTTGTTGGAAACGCATTCATGAAACCTTAACTAATGACTTTGTGTCTTGTTGTAGGTTTTGATAATCAACAAACCATTATTGATGAGATGACGAGATTGCAAGTCAAGCTCTCAAGATGCTAGAAATGCAAATCAATAAATGGAACAAGTTGATGTTGAAGCAAAAAGATTGAAGAACAAAAGACGACGCATTTAGTCGTAATATTATTTTGAGTTTGTATGTTGTTATTTTGAATTACCTCTCGTTTTTTAAGCACTTATCTCAAAGTCTAAAAACGTTTTCAAAATAACCTTAGAAACTATTTTTAAACATGTATTTTTATAATTAATAAACGTATCGATATTAGAACAAGGCCAATAATCGAATATCTGATATAGATAATCGATTATCTCTTGGCCATGGTCACTAATCGATTATCAGCCCTTAAGAATCGATTAGTGCAAATTCCAGAGAGTTCAGGAATCGATTATCTATGCTGAAGAATCGATTCTCTGAGGAAACTAATCGATTATCTGAGTAATATAATCGATTATCTGGGTTACCGTTAGGCTACAACGGATAGTTTTTGTTAATAATCGATTAGTTATTTGAAATAATCGATTATTGGGCAACGGGCAGAAATATTCTTGCCCTTAAACTCTTGTTTTCTCAAATGGGAGTTTAGCCAAATATTGCCAACGGTTATATGAGGTTTTGGGGTTATAAATAGACCATCTTAAACCTCATTTGAACACAACACAATACCCAAAAATCATAAGATAAATTGCTTCAAGTATTCTTACTTCTTTGAGCTATATTTTGAGCTATTTCTTGAAAGCATTGTTGTGTTCTTGAGCTACAATTTTATTCACTTCATCTACTCTTGAGAGAGTTGTAATTCTAGTGAAAAATAGTGTTGTCATACACTTAAGGGAAGTTGTCCCTTGTTGTTAGGAAGAGTGTCTTCCTTGTTGCACGGAGCTTGTAGGTTTCAAGTGTTCGTGTTTGTATTGCAAAGCTTGTGTGATCAAGTTTTGT
>MCJB01027576.1:81443-115311 GCA_002018475.1 Nicotiana obtusifolia
TACTCAGGTGGAATTGAGCACAGCATTTCATCCTCAGACGGATGGGCAGTCAGAACGTACCATTCAGATACTGGAGGACATGTTACATGCATGTGTTGTTGATTTCGGAGGTTCATGGGATGAATTTCTACCGCTTGCAGAGTTCACTTATAACAACAGCTACTAGTCAAGTATTCAGATGGCTCCGTATGAGGCTCTGCATGGGAGGCGGTGTTGATCTCCGGTTGGTTGGTTCGAGCCCGGTGAAGCTAGGCTATTGGGGACTGACTTGGTTCAGGATGCTTTAGAGAAGGTGAAAACAATCCAGGAGAGGCTCCGTAGAGCACAATCGAGGCAAAAAAGTTATGCCGATAGGAAGGTTCGAGATGTGTCTTACATGGTTGGCGAGAAGGTCTTGCTGAAGGTTTCGCCCATGAAAGGTGTTATGAGATTCGGGAAGAAAGGGAAATTAAGTCCTCGGTTCATTGGGCCGTTTGAAGTACTTCGGAGAATCGGGGAGGTGGCCTATGAGCTTGCTTTGCCACCCAGTCTGTCGAGTGTTCACCCAGTATTTCATGTTTCTATGCTCCGGAAGTATATTGGGGACCCGTCTCATATTTTGGACTTCAGCACGATTCGGTTGGATGATAATTTGACCTATGAGGTGGAGCCAGTGGCGATTTTGGATCGTCAGGTTCGGAAGTTGAGGTCCAAGGAGATAGCTTCGGTGAAAGTTCAATGGAGAGGTCAGTCTGTGGAGGAGGCTACCTGTGAAACCGAGCAGGAAATGCAGAGCAGATACCCTCACCTATTTGAGACTTCAGGTATGTTTCTTGACCCGTTCGAGGACGAACGTTTGTTTAAGAGGGGGATAATGTGATGACCCGGCCAGTCATCTCGTGGGTTGCTGCTCCGTCTTCCCCATTTTCTGTCTCATTATGTTTCATTATCTGTGTTTAACGTAACCAAGTCAAGTAGTTGAGTGCGGGGTGGACTTGGTAAGAAACAAAATACTTAGTCTCCTTCAAGAAGGTTTAAACCGGAAAGTCAACCTGATGTTGACTTCTGGGTTAGAGGGCTCAGATGTGAGTTCCCATGGTTAGGTTAGTTTTGGGAGATGATTTATGACTTAGGAATGGGATCGGAATTAGTTTTGGAGGTCCGGTGTAGAATTAGAGTTGAATTGGCGAAGTTAGCATTTTGACAATTTCCGGGTGTTAGGCGAGATTTTGATCCGAGGGTCGGAATGGGATTCCGAAAGTTGCTGTAGCTTCGATATGTGATTTAGGACTTGTGTGCAAAATTTTGGGTCATTCGGACAAGGTTTGGTTGGGTTTAGATCAACAGAGCGATTTAGAGGATTTTGAAATCCTTAGGCTTGAATCCGACTCGAATTGGGCGTTGAGAGGTTGTTTGAGCGTTCCGAAGGTTGGAACAAGTTTGACTGATGTTATGGAGTATGTTGGCGTGTTTGGTTGAGATTCTAGAGGCTTCGGGTGGATTTTGGGTGGTTAAACGGACTAATTCATCGTTGGGAAAGAAAGTTGCAGAAAACCAGGTGTCGAGAATGTGATCGCATTTCTCAAATGCGGACCGCATATCTCTCCAAGAGATCGCAAACCCAGGCAGGTTCCTGGGCAAAGTTCATGTCAGAAATGCGGTAGGAAATGCGGACCGCAAACCATGCTTCATGATGAGATTGCGGTGAAGGCTAGGGCCACTTTTGCGGTGGCCACGTCAAATATGCGAACCGCATATCTGTTCTGCGACAGATATGCGATTGCATATAAGGCCGGACAGGGGTGTTTTTGCCCCCATTTTTGACCCCTTTATAAATAGAAATTAGTGCCCATTTGCCATGCAAAACTCATTTTCGTTATCCACAAAGAGAAACACCTCCAAAAATCACAACAAATCAACCTCAAAACTATATCCAAAAGAGATTTTCTTGAACAAATTCTTAAAGAAGGGGGTTTTGACCATCTTGAACATAATTGGAGCTAGGGAACTGGGGTTGAAGCGAAATCTTGAAGGATTTTTGGAAGATTTTCGAGAGAAACATTGGGGTAAGTGTTCTTAACTCAATCTTGGTCAAATTACCCAAACCTATTGCCATTCTAGTATGTAATTGGTGATTTAAGTTGAGAAAATTGTGGAAAACCCTTGAGTTTAGATTTTAAGACTTGGAGGTCGAACCGATGTCGGAATTCGATAAATCTTGTATGATTGAACTCGGGGAAAGATAAGGAACCCGTTGAGGTGAAAAATTACTGAATTTCGAGAAGTGGGCTCGGGGCTCGAGTTTTGTTAATTTTGGGATTTCTTAGTATTTATTGATTGTTTTCGCGTGGGCTTTGTTCCCTCAACATATTGTGACGTAATTTTTCTGAATTTGGATAGATTCGATGCACGTGGAGGCCAATTCGAAGGGCAAATGCGTCGTGGGCTAGGAATTTAGCCGGTTCGAGGTGAGTAGTGATTGTAAATGATGTCTTGAGGGCTCGAAACCCCAGATTTACACATCGTAGTGCTATATTGAAGTGCGGCACACGCTCGATGATGAGCGTAGGGTTGTTTACTACTGGGACTGTGACTTGGTCCGTCCCGATTGATGATTTTTACTACATATTTGATTGAAACCTATTTGATATCATCATGTTTTGGGCTGATTGCCATATTTGGGCTTCGTGCCAATTGTTGAACCCTCCGGGGATTTTTATCACTATTTCCTCACTATTTGTACTTATTACTTGAACTCAGTCATGTTGTTTCCACTGTTGTACAACTCAGCCACTTTTTACTCAGTTTTGAGATTTACACAATATTTGAAATGACGTTTGGGCTGAGAACTACTATTTTATTATACCCGAGGGGCTTGTGAGAATTTTCTGACTGAGTGCGGCCGAGGGCCAGGTGTGAGGTTTTACTGAGTGATATGAGGCCGAGGGCCTGAGATACTGTATATACGCCACGAGGTGGCTTNCTGTAGGTTACAGTTGGTAACAATGACAACTGGTAACCAGACTTGATATAGCGCTTGGGCCGTAAGGGGTCCCTCCCGGAGTTTGCACACTCCCAGTGAGCGCAGGGTACCCAGAGATAATACAGTTGGTAACAATGACAACTGTAGGTTCCAGTTGGTAACAATGACAACTGGTAACCAGAGCTGGGAAGATTTTTAAATGATTTCTTACTGATTTACTGTTTTCAAATAATGATTTACTGCTTCATTATGCATTGCCTTGTGCTTTACGTGTTTTCTTACTTTCAGTCATTATTTATATGTGCTACTCACTGAGTTGGAAGTACTCACATTACTCCCTGCACCATGTGTGCAGATTCAGGCGTTATTGATTCCGCTCCGAGGCATTGACTATGATTGTCAGAGCGGTGACTCAGAGACTACGAGGTAGTTGTTGGCGTCCGCAGCCCCATATCTCTTTATATTGTTATTTCCACTTTCTTCAAACAATTGTGCCAGAGATATTGTAATAGTAATCTTGTTATTAGGATTTCATTAGTTGCTCATGACTTTGTGACACCCCGGTTTCGGACTGTTGTTGGGATGGTTCACTATTTCCGCCAAATGACTGCTATTAAACTGTGTTGTGTTATTCTCTGGTTAAATTTATTGCTTAAAATAAGTTATGGTTCGAATTGGCTGGCCTTGTCTTCACGAGAGGCGCCATCACGACCGGGTTTGGGATTTGAGTCGTGAAAATATAAAATTCTCTAAGCTATTTTCTCGGCAATCTGCCCTGGCTTAGCTTCCATCATCTTCGAGCCTTAGCTCCTAGAATTTTTGACGATTCATTCTTCAAATTGAATCAAAACATCAATTCAATTTTCACCCAAAAGAAAACATACTAATTAGAAAGAGAAAGAAACAAATATAAGCCGGATTTGGACGAGCCTTTTCTGAAAATGGATTAGGACCACCTTCATCAACTAGTTCAAAGTTCTAACATCAAGTTTTATGTCTGAATTAACAAAGAGACTTGGCACCATTTACCAATGGACAATTTTTATACCTTTTGAGCTATAAAAACATGCCTATTTGAAGTTATAGAAGAAACTAAAAATCTTTTGATCAAATAGTAGCTCACGGTTTAGAGTTGTAGAAGAAACTTAATTTTTTTTGTGATCAAACTGTAGGCCACGGTCTAAAGTTGTCTGTAAGGTTGAATTCACTCTAGAGATACAAACTAATTTTGACTTTCATCTAAAGTTCCGAAAGCAAATAAAAAAGGCATTAATTAATAGTAGTATTATAGTTGAAGTGTAGACTGATGGTCCACAATTTTATTGTGCTAGGTGATTTTCATTTTTTGTTCAACTTCAACGTACAAAATGATGAACCTCTAGTTTCGTGACAATGTTTCATGTGACTCAAATTATTAGCAAAGGTTAGAAAGCATTATGATGGTTGTTTGGTAGGAAGCTAACAAATATTGAAATACAAGCTAGCTAGAGGTATCAAATGAGCGGGTTGGACCGATTTTGAGCGGGTCATAATGGGTTGAGTCAATAATTTGACCCGCTCAAAAATTATTTGGGCTAAGATGAGCTGGGTCAAGATAAGCTAAAATTTGGGTTACAACCCAACCCGCCTAACTATTATCAAGCTTTACTTAATATGCGTTAATTTATATAACATATCAAATAAAAATAAATTTATTTCTAAGATATTTTGGCAAAGTTACTCATGGATCAATTTAGACTAAAAACCAGCCCAACTTTAAATGAGTTGAGACGGATTGGGTCAACATAGATTGAGTTTAATAAATGGATTTTGGACGGGTAGGGCGAGTTACTTAGGCTTGGGCCAAATTTGACATGGAAATTTTACCTCTTATAGCAAAGGTATACACCCTATTTATTATAAACCAAAATTATTTTAAATATTATTTTTTTATAGCAACCCGTTATATTTTATAGAAAAATAAGTATTTATGGTATATACTACCATTGAGGCATGAAATACACTATTTATGTTTTTCTTTTCTCTTTCTTTCAATTAACATACGATTCTCTCTCAAAATATTTATTCTTTCTCTCTCTCTTTCTTCTCTCTCTCTTCGAGCAAAATAGGCCGAATCATAGATACACGAAAGAGAAACAAATCATGAAAAAAAGCCTAAAAATCTCAAAATCAGAAACATGAAAGTAAACCTATAATCAAAAAAAGGAAGCAAAGATACCTTGGACAACGAAGAGATTGAAGAGAAAGAGGGATTCTTAGGCATTAAGTAAGAGAGAAAAGAGGAAGAAGCGGTCGAATTAGAAGCATTATAAATTGTAATGGAAGAGGTAGTGAAGCGATACAAGGAGTCTTGGCTGGAAAACGCCATCTCCGACGAACTTTCTTCTCTTCTTTGCTATTTAGTCACATACAATGATATAAATACATTGTATTATGTACAAATTCACTCAAACACATTGTATTTTTGTATAAATATATATTTTTCTGCATGTGTTTATGTATTTCGAAGGTCTGTATTTTTTTAATAGCCGAATACACCTGTATTCATGCATACTGTACATGCAATATGCATAAATAAAAATATTGAAATACATTGAATACAAACATTAAAATAGAACATAATATAAACTGAATACATTTAATTTTAAAATACACTGAATACAAATAGAAATACAGTGAATACAACCAATGAAATATACTGAATTAGCAGTAATAACATGTATTATGAATAACTAAAACACTGTTAATATAAATACATTTGATATACACTGTATAAAATAGTGAATACAATAAATACAAACATTGATCTAATGAATGCAACAGTTAAAAAAAAAAACACTAAATACAAAAGTTATATATAACTAAAAATTTATTCTAATTAATTGGGTTGATAATGAGGCATGTTAGAATTGATTTTGTTGAGTTATATTAGGAGTCTATCACGCTAATTGATATTATTTCCGTTATTAGAGAGTTGGACATGCCTATTTTTAAGGTGATTGTCGTTACTGTATTCATGAATATATGGCGCGGATACATGTGAATACATGCGCGTACAGCTGGACTGCCCTGAGTTTAGTCGCTTTTTGCTGCTGTATTCATGAATACAGCAACGCGAATACATACGCATACATGCGCGTACAACTAGACTGCGCTGATTTTAGGCGCTTTTTACTGCTGTATTCATGAATACATGGCGCGTACAGTTGGACTACCCTGATTTTTAGGCGCTTTTTACTGTTGTAGCGCGAATACAGCGAATACACTACCGTAACAACTGAATAGTAGCTATAGGAAGTAATTATGTATATGATAGTTATAAAAAGTTAATAGCCACTAAACGATAGTAATTTCTGAAGATTACTCGTTTGACATCCCTAAAGCTAGCTTAGATTTTGGTTTAAAGTTCACAAAGAAAATTTATAATAGTACCGGTGGAAGACGTAGATCATGCTTTATAGTTGTCGTTCAAATTTCTGATTTGACTGGTTACGTTGTGTAGCCAAAATCTAAACATTGGTCAAAATGGACAAAATTTAAATAATGGCCTCAATAATAGCCATTTGTGAAAATTTCCCGTTGACCCCGTGACAAAAGTTAAATAAAAATAAAATTTATAAGTGACACTAGGGCTTTAGCATATTTATACTGCTTTGTTCTCTCCCCCCTCCTTTTCTCCATCTCTTGTACTCGCCGTCGTCTCCTCCTCAGCACCACTTGAAACCCCAAAGATGGTACGTTTTCTCCTCTCTTCTTCTCATTTTGCATATCAAATTTTCTATTATGTTTCTTTGCTTTAGAATATTGACCTGATAGTTATTCCGTATTATATCATCTTTGTTTTACGATTCTGAACTGTAGTGGATCTTGATTTTGGTTTTATGGAAGAAGCATTAGGTTTTACTCCTTTTACCTTTATTGGTTTTGCTCCAAAATCCTATTTTGCAACATGTTTGTCCATTTTATGGAAGTTTTGCTTTTGGAATACAATAGTTTTTACTTTATTATTCAGAAAAGAAAAGGAAAAAATTCAGGTTATCACAATAGAGTCAAAATAAACACTAGGTGACTTCTTACCATCTGCCTAACCTTGGGTGGGCTGCCTTATCCAGTATCTATGGTGGTGTCGCAAGCTAACCTGGAGCCAAAAGAAAAAGAAAGAAAGGAAAGGAAAAAATTGGACACGGTTTAGACCTGCATAACTTGGATTGAGGTTTAGGGGTGTGGAGGGGTAGGGGTGGGGATGTATTTGATTTTGATAAAGATTTAAAGCTTTTGCAGGAAATGCTAAAATGTTGGGATTTATAGAATGAATGTTAGATTTTACCTGCTCTACCCACTTTTGGAACAGGCTTGGCCATGCAATTGCGAGTTCAAGAACTTTTTTAAGTTTGTTATTCAGAATATATATGAAGGACAAATGCTATGTTGTCCGCCCGTAGTGAAATAACTTCATGATATTGATGCACTAATACTCTTCGTGGTTGTTGTTTCTTTCATTTTGTATAGAGGTCAAATCCTGTGAAACTAGCCCTACTTCACCATTGACGATCGTGCTAGTTTGTTAGGTGGCATAAATTGATCTCGATCAATTGCATCCTAATGGCAAATTATTTGGCCTTGGCCATATAAATCTTTACTCAAAATTCCAGCTTCTTGGCAAATTTTCTTTAGTATTATCTTACCCACTATCTTGCTCCTCTGTAATACTTATATATGCCAGAAGTTCTTTCTTTGTGAAAAAAATTGTTCTCCTGTCTCTATATTCCATCCTTTGGTTGTAAAATATGCTATTGCTGCGATTTTGTTGCCCTTATTTTTCAAATGTTTCATCAGAAGATTTTATTAGTCGATGTTGTATTTTTAGCCTGCTGAAGACTTCATTGTGCTCTGTTTGTTCCTTTTTATGCAATTTGACACTGTGAGCATTTAATATACGTTTATTTGTAGCCAAAGCAAATCCACGAGATCAAGGATTTCCTTCTCACAGCCCGAAGGAAGGATGCACGAACCGTTAAGATCAAGAAGAACAAGGATATGGTCAAGTTCAAGGTTCGCTGCTCCAAGTACCTTTACACACTCTGTGTGTCCGACTTTGAGAAGGCTGACAAGTTGAAGCAGTCCCTTCCTCCAGGTTCGCACTCTTTGACTGCTATATTTTTGCCAATTATCGTGATATTCTCTGTTATATCTTTATCCTTATCAAAATTACAAAGAATCTCTGTGATGCCTTTATGTCTGTGTCTTTCATTATTTTGTAAGATCTTAACACTGTATATTTCCACCTTTTTGTCTTTATTTAACCCACTCAAACCTGCTGAAAAGAATGTAGATAGTCCTGTTATTAGTGGCTCATTTATATTGCCTGAGCTCATGAATTTAACAGTTGGAGTACATTTCTGAGTTTTCAGGTTTGAGCGTGCAAGACCTGTGAAGAAGGATTTATGCTTTTCTTAGAGTTATGAGGGAATGAAGAATTTGAAAGGACTCCAATCTTTCCTTTGAATATCTTGCCCTCAGGCATGTCTGAAGTTCTATTTAAGCTTTTAGATATTGATTGTTGCATTACTTTTTACTCATATTGGCAGTAATATGAGTGAGCCTCAATGCTGCCAAATGAATTTTGTTGTTAGATGCCAAAGTTAATGTTTGATTTTGCCTCATTTTCTTTTGGGTATTTTCATAACCTGTGAAATCTCTAAGAATTAGGCAATCTCAGGCATTATATGCTTGATGGTTGCATTTCCCTCCCCCATCTTTCTTGGCTCATAAATAGGTGATGAGTAGGAAAAGGAAAGAACTTTGTATAGTCGGCTCTGCTGGTTGGAGGTAGCAATATCTAGTGGAATAGTCGAGGTGTGTGCAAACTGGACTAGAAACCATCATTTAAAAAATTTGAAGTCTTTGAATGGTCATCCATATGCTAAGAAGCAAGAACGCATACTATATACTGACAAGAACTTAAATTAAATATTTTCTTGGTTCCAGAGTCAGTAGGACATTCCACTCCATTGAAATTAAATTAGGCTTGACCTTGCCCTTCAGGACTTTCACAATGCCATTGATGAAAGCCAAAGCTTATTGAAGAATATAGATTAGTTTTGGGTCACCAAGTATAAGTATGAATCATGCCCAATTATGCTGGTGTACGTTGAGGAGTGTGTATAACTTAGATAAGAGACTCGAAATGTCAGAGACCATTTATTTATTCATCTATTTATTTTATGTCTGCAACAAATGCATCATACATTATAGTTATACATTCTTTGACATTTCAATATACACAGTAGGCAAAGAGTGATGTTCCACCAGTGTTGTTAGGATTAAAGACTCCTATTCCAGACGTGTAACCATTGCCTACATAAAAGCAGCCATTGCTCACTGACATACCCCCGAACACAGTTGCACGAGTCTCATTCGATCACAATTTCTTCCCAGTTTTTGTGTCAATGGCGTAAATGGGACCTGTTGGATTTTGTGAACCTGCTAATAACACCCCATTGGCAACAGTTACAGGGTTTGATACCCATTGTTTGGAACTGCAGTCGTCCATAGGATTTTGCCAGTTTTAGCATCCATTGCTACCCAGGCTCCACCTGTGGTCACATTCTTGGATGGGACTAATGTGAAGTTCAGGTTATCACTGTTGACAATGCTGGTGTATACCCTCTTTGTGTCTGTGGCTGCTCCCCATATACCTCCTCCTGCCGTACCTCCAGGACCAGCTTCCTGCATACATCAATCTCATTTTCATCAGTGTTACATTAGCTTCTATTTTTGAAGGAAAAGTCCAAATAGAATCACAAAAATCATCGGTTACTCTAAGGTATTAGTTTATGATGGCACCATGAACAGTTTTCATAGCAAATTAAATTGCAGCTGCAAATAAAATTTGTTTTTATCTAATTTCCACTGACGATGTAAAGAATTTTTTTGTACTTGTAGCAAGTAACATGCTTAATTGTCAAGATTACAAATTCCACTTCTGAAAGGGGTATCATTTTCATGATTTGACAATATGAAAGTTCACTTGCGTGGTTGTGTATATAAGTTAAAACTCTTAAAATTATTACTTTGTCACTTCCTTTTGCATTTCTTAAAGGAGAAGATCATATGATGTCAGTGAGAGATTAAAAGATCATTATTGATTCTAATGACACGGCTGAACCATGCGAATGCTGACATTGATCACAAGAAGGATCAACTACATAGTCTTCCCCGATTCTCTAATAAGCAAGGAGAGATCCACGAGAACTAATTTGTCTCTCCAATTGAAGAAAACAAGGAGTGATCAACAGAAGTTGTCCCTCATGATCAATTTGAAGCGCTACTAACTCTACTTGACGTAACATAGTTGACTGAACAATTTACATTTGATTAAATAGTTTTGGAGCACTTACAGTTGTCCAGAAGATATTACCAGTATCACGATTCAATGCCCATGCTATTCCACTTTTCTGCACAGCTGCTACTACGTCTCGCTTCGTTCCATTAGCAAGCACGCTTAGCATCATCGGAGCTTCCCCAATATCAGCATCAGGGCTCGGGCCAATCGGGCAATTAGGGTTCGTCGAATTAAATCCGCATGCGACGAACCACACATCATATCCTCCAAGCTGTTTGTACCATTTGATCTCTCCGGAATCAAAATCCAAGGCCATCATCGAGTCGGAGTGGTTCTCGGGTTCAATGCACTTGTCGGGTCGGGTCTTGATTGGTCTGGTTTTGTTGATTCTGCTCCTTTTGGCATTCCTCGATATGTTTAGGCACGGAGTAGAGGTTTCCGGTGGCAATGTAGACGTGGTTCCGCTGGATATTGATGGAAGGGCTGCTTCACCATACGGCAGCTCCGGCGTATTCGCCGAGTTTTCCGCCGTTGTCCGGCAGCAAGAAGGTCTTCCATAGAATTTTGCCTGTTTTGACATCTACCTTGAGAAAGCTACGGCGAGAGGTGCAACATTCGTTAATTGTAGCACCTTCTTCTAGCGATGAAGTTCCGATGTAAAATGCCCTACAAACATATTTGTACTAATCTTGTACACTTTGAAAATTTGTGATTTTAAGTATATATCTAATTAATATCTTTCCTAAATTTATGATCTTAAATGTATCATAAAACACATATGTAACTTCTAAGAATTAATCATTAAGAATAAAAAAAATTAAGTTACATTAACGATGCCAATTTTTTTTGAAATAAACTATGTTATTCTTTTTGGAATATATGGATTAGTTACGTGGACGACTAAAATGAGGAAGGTCTATCCAGACAGACCAAAAAATAAGTAATTAGAAATCGTGTCGTGTGTATATATATAAAAGATATTTATGTTTATTAATTTAAATAGAGTAACCAATTAATTCAAAATTTAAATTTTAAAATATTTTTAAGTTGAAAGGTAGTTTATTTTGTCTAACAATGTCACTTGACTATTTTGTAGTTATGCACCTGGCTTAATGAGATTGTTTTTTCTTTTACTTTTAATTATAGATAGATTCTTTTATTTTAAAACTTCAACTTGAAAGTGCTCCATAATTTGAATGTGTATTTTTTTAATATTTTTGTTTTTTTATTATAGATAATTATAAGATATTTATATTTATTAATTCAAATAGAGTAATCAATTAATTTAAAATTCAAAATATTTTTTAGTTGAAGGGTAGTATGTCACTTGGCTTTTTGTAGTTATGCCACTTGACTTAATGAGGTTGTTTTTTCTTCTACTTTTAATTATATATATATATATATATATATATACATATATATATATATATATATTAAAATATTAGTAGGTTTTTTATTAAAATAATAAAATGCTCGTCTCTTATATTTTTGATGAATTCAAATTATAATTTAGTAAAAAAATATTACATTATTTAAATTTTTAGTAAACTACAAAATGAGAAAACTAACCAAATATTACAGTAGAAAAGAATATATGAAAAGAGGGGGATAGAGATAATTTTATGATATTATATTTTAAATTGAAAAAAAAAAACATAAATAAATAACACTCAAAAAATTTATCAGTAAATTTAGATAATTGAAATTTTTTGAACAATATAACATAAGTTTAAAAAAATAATTTTATTTCAAGAGTAAGAAAATATATATCTATTTTATATTAAAAAAGAAGTAGTATCATAATATTAAGCCCAATGACAAGTTAATAAAAAGTCACATTAGTAAATGTATAGTATTAACTACTTGCTAATTTGATAATAAGAATAAATAAGGAACAAATAATTTATTTGTTTCTATATGATGTGTATCCTTTGAGTTTGTATGGATTTTGTTATATTTCTGCACACTATATTAAATAATAAAATATAACTAATATTCATTAAAATAGTCTGATATATTAGATCATAATTTTATAAGATTAATATTCTGTCAAATTATCTGCGCATCGTGGGTTCTAACACTAGTATATAATAAAAGGAGAGGCAAAAGCACAATATTAAGACAAGTGAAATAACAACAAAAAGCCAAGTGGCATTGTTAAGACAAAATAAACTACCTTTCTAACAAAACAAAGTTGGAGTTTTAAAATTATTTTAAAACAAAAAATGAAATTGAAAAAAAAATTATCAATTCAAATTGGGGAGTAGTTTCAAGTTGGAGTTTTAAAATTATTTTAAAATAAAAAAACTAAAATAAAGAAATAAAAAACTTTCAATTCAAATTTGAGAGTAGTTTCTTCCTAATATGATAATCTATATCTATATCAATATCTATCAATATATAAAAAGATAAGTAAAATATTTATTTGATGCCATGTGGCATAACCATTGAGAAGATCTTTAAATTTGAATGTGAATAAATTTTAAATTAAAATGAAGTTTCAACTTCTTAACCTCTTATATGGCCCTTCAGTTACACATAAATCAATTTTAGATCTTTTTCTCTGAGTTACTTCCCTTCCACTATGCCTTCTTTCAAGACTTATTTTTGGCAAATAATCCGAGAGGAAGATGAGATGTATAGTTGAAAAGTAAACTCTTCAGGAAAAAATTATGATGGAGTTGACGATGTTGCTTGCTTTGTTAGAGAAGATCTTTATTTTCATTTACGGTTAAGAAAAAAAAAAGGAATCAAGGGTTCAAACAATAGGTACATTGGAGTAGCAAAGAAATAGATAGAAAATCATCGAAGATGGTTGTGTGAAGAAATGGATAGAACATCAGAGGATATGGTTGTGTGAATGAGATAGAAAAAAGTTAAAGCTTGATAGAAAATTGAAAAAGCAACTGAATTAGATCTAATAATCATGTAGATACTTTAAAGTATTAATCCTTAAAATTTAGAATAAAATAAATCACTCTTTGCCTTATAGTAAAATACGATCTGAAAAAAACTACAATATCATAAAATGCACCATAATATATAAAGAGAAAAAAATAGAGATAGCGTGAGGCTAATCATACTGTCAATTTTAACTTAAGAAATAAAATAAACTATCAAAATCATACTCAAAAATATTATTGATAATTTCGAATAACAAAATAGTTCTGAGCAATAGAATAAAAATCTACGATTTATGACATATTTAAATAACTTCTCTGTTTATCCTTTGAACTAATTCAAAATCATCCACTTAGAAAATAATATAATAATACTCGTATTATAGATAAATATAACAAAAAAAAATCAAAATATTATAGAACAAAAATTAATGTATAAAGAGGAGAATAGATATAATGTGATTCTATCCCCCACTTTAAATTTATTTTGATAAAATTAAGTAAATAATTATTTCTTGAAAATGTTATTGATAAATTTAAATATCGAAAAAATTATGAGAAAATCATACATGATAAAGTCAAGTTAAATTTCAAGAGTAATACAAAATTACATTCATTATATTATATTAAACTGATAATTTATTAATAATTCATTTGATAATTTATTATAAAAAAGTTCAAGCGATAGCTTAAAAATGTATATACTCATTAAATTTCTCGTGCAGGAAATTTTAGTTAATAAATAAAACTCATAATTTCACAATAAAAAATATAAAAATATAAAAATACTATTAGGATATTATACATAAGATAAGCACATTATATATATACACAAATTAATAATTATTAAAATATTGGTAGGTTGTTTATAAAAATAATAATTATTAACAAAAGTTGATGTTGCTCTTGCAACTATAGTTGTCACATTAGGCAAAGATGAAGCATTAAATTTTCCATTAATTGCAGTCAATTCTGGCAAGCCTTTTTTCCATATAAGAACTCCATCTTTGGCTCTCACTGCATATATATTGCCATTCTAACTCGGAAAATAAACAACTCCGTCGAATGTTGGCGGAGTCGCGGTTGTATCTTTCCCAGCTTTAGATTCCCACTTCTGTTTCAGCCTTGAAGCAGTCCATGGGCTTATTTTTCTTTCACCATAGGCCTATCTCCGATTGTATAAATCACCACCATGGTTTATCCAATTTCCTTGCTTGTGATAATGCGTCCTGTAATTATGCTACTGTAAATAAAATTAAACAACACGTTTAGAAAAAGAAAAAAAAAAGAGTTTAACTTCTATATACATTGGCAGTTTAAAGATTTATACTGTCATGTCATCCAAGTAAAAAATAACTTCAGCTAATGTCTATAAAAAAGTGGATTCAGTAACTTTAAAAATAAGGCAGATTAGTAGCTACAATAATTTTAATTAAGTACTCTCACAGTATAAATTTTTTTACCGAATCTTTTAAAAAGCAACTATAGGTAACATTTTCGTTATACGTCAATGGATATAAGCTAAATCCTTAAAGAAAAACTTTAGAACTTATAAACTGACAATTCAAAATATTTTTTTATACTATTAAATCACCTAATTATACTCTTTTTGTTTCAATTTGTTTGAACCTTTTAGAGTATGCGGGTCAGATTGATTAATTTTTGTTGGACATAGATTGTTTAATTTTTTTTTTAAATAAAATTTACATATTTAGAAATTACATAAAAAATATTATAAGTTATAAGAATTAATAATTCAAAATATTTAAAAACTATTTACAAAAAATATGGTCAAAGAAAAACTTATTTGACTCCCCAAATAGTAATAGGTTCAATCTTTTCGGAGTGAATCGGAGGAAGTGGAAGATAATTATAACTAATTGCTCATAAAAAAATGGGACTAGCTAGTAACGTGAAAATAAGACAATTTCACGCTATCACAGTTAAAATATACGGATAGCAAAATAAATAAATTAAAAACTTCATATGCATGAAATTGCGTACAAGGTTGTGAAAATTCTGTGTGAAGGGGAAAAGTCAAAGAGAGAGATGTATAGATGAATATATATACTTACGTCAGGATTAGAGGTGCAACAAATTGAAATCGTACATAATACCAATCCTAAAAGGAGAAACAGATTGTTGGAACGTAGATGGATAGCCATGGGAAAGAAACCAGTTTTGGTTGTCACGACCCAGATTTCCCATTCTCGGAAGTCGTAATGGCGCCTACTAGTGAAAGTTAGGCAAGTCAATCAACCGAATTATTAGCCATGTTCCATTTTAAAACTCATTTCAATTAGAAACCAACAATTTAAGAACATCATAAATTAACGAGCGGAATGGATAAAATTTCAGACTTTAAAATACCGCTAATAAAATCTCCTTAACGAACTACCCAAGATTTAGTGTCACAGCTTCACAGACTGTCTAAGAGTACCATAAATACGGGTCTGAAAGAAATAACAAAGTACTGTCTCTGGGTCTACATAAAAGAAACAGGGAAATTAGATAACGGGAGACACCAAGGTCTGCACTACCTTGGGTCGCCTGATAAGCAAGAAGCTGGAAGCTCCCTACGATCCGAAATCTGCAGCGCTAAGATCTGCACAAAAGAGTGCAGAGTGTAGTATCAGCACAACCGACCCCATGTGCTGGTAAGTGCCTGGCCTAACCCCGGCGAGGTAGTGACGAGGCTAGGACCAGAATCCAGATAGACCTGTGCAATTATATATATATAAAAAATATACATCTACAGCAGAAAGATAGAAATAATTAAATAATTAAAGCTGGGAAAGGGAAACATGCTTCGGGTAGTAGATAAAAACATATCATCAATGAATAATAAGGAAACTACAAATTAAATTCTAATACAAATAAAGAGAAATGCAAACAACTTTCACTTTCAATTTCATCTTGTTGCAGGCGTGCAACCCGACCCCATTTCATTATATCTTGTGGTAGGCGTACCACCCGCTTCCATTTTATTATATCTTGTGGCAGGCGTGCCACCCGCTCCCATTTCATTATATCTTGTGGTAGGCGTACCACCCGCTCCCATTTCATTATATCTTGTGGCAGGCGTGCCACCCGCTCCCATTTCATTATATCTTGTGGTAGGCGTACCACCCGCTCCCATTTCATTATATCTTGTGGCGGGCGTGCCATCCGCTTCCATTTTATTATATCTTGTGGTAGGCATACCACCCGCTCCCATTTCATTATATCTTGTGGCAGGCGTGCCACCCGCTCCCGTTTCATTATATCTTGTGGTAGGCGTACCACCCGCTCCCATTTCAAATCATCACAAAAATCACAAGAAATTCCGGCAAGGAAATAAAAGTAATATAATAACTTCCCAGCAAGGGAACAATAATATCAAAGCAAACATCCCGGCAAGGGAACTAAAGCAATATAATAACTTCCCAGCAAGGGAATAATAATATCAAAGCAAACATCCCGGCAAAGGAAAATCAGCTATAACCAATCTTAACTCAATTTCTACTTAGCTCAACTAATGCCAATACTCAATTATAAATAAGTCTACGATAAATAAACTGAATGCTTGCTCAACATCGAGAATCATCAATTAAGGCTTTTGTAGTATCATTAAGAACACAACAACTATCCATTTAAGATTCACGGTCATGCTCGACACCAACGTATAGATACTCGTCACCATGCCTATACGTCGTACTCAACAAGAAGCAATTAACAAATAGGACACAAATCCTAATCCCTCAAGCTAAGGTTAGACCGGATACTTACCTTGCTTTGCAACCAAATGGATGATAATGATGATGATCAGAAGCCATAAATCTCTGCCGTTGCTGTAAAGCTTTCACACGCAAAAATCTCATCAAAATACTCAACACTACTAGGAGTATTTTCCTCGCCAAATCCACCATGCAGAAACTTACAACTATTTCCGTTCTTGCAAATTCCTTTTGTATAATACATGCAAGGCCTCCAACCACCAAACCCCCCATTATTATCATGGGACTCACAAAGAAAAACACCATTTTGATTACTGTTTTCCTCAAGAAACGACTCATTTAGAAATGACAACTGATCTTGAAATTGAATATTGCAGTACTCTTCACTTGGCTCGTAAAAGGGTAATGTTAGAGAAGAATCTGAAGAACCAGAAGTAGTATTTGAGTTCGGACCATTCACTACAGTAGCATATGACACTGGTCTTGGACTTCTCGAAAACACTGAGGACCCACCAGACCAAGGTGATGAAGGCAAAGATTAAAACCCATTGTTTGGTATAATGATTCTTGGTGATGAATGGGGAAATGGGTTGAATTTATTGGGGTTTGGAACGGGAATAAATGGTGAAGGAGATGAAGGTGTTGAAAGTGCAGATAAACTGTTCGATGGAAGTCCTAACGATTTTTCTTTTACTTGGTTGATGAGAGAGATCAACACAGTTTCTGGACCAAATGCTAGCCTTATCATCTCCTTATCTCCTTGGTTTTATATTAGTATATAACCCATGATTTTTGAAGCATTTTCTGGATCCAAACTTTGGATTCGTGACAAAACTGTCTTTGTTGCTTCATATGAACCATTTTTGTAATTTTTGTGTGCAAATGACAACATTCACTACTGTATATCCACTGCTTCGCTTTGGGCGTCCACTATGTTGGAACTTTTTTTTAAGAGGGAGAGAGAGACAGTGGTTAGGGTTTTTAAAAGTGAAGAAGAGGGATTGAGTGTGTGTGCAAGTGTAAAGTGGGGGAAAAGTTAGGGAGTTAGGAAAATGAGGGATTGGGGTGAGCAGATCATGGGTGATTAGTTAGGATATGAAGAAATCTTTGTTTTTTTTTTCATTAAAAGGCTATAACTTGAGCTCGGGACCTTAAAATTTGATCCCGGACATACGCCCAAGTCCTAATCACGATACGGACCTACTTGAACTATCAAAACACTTATACAGGTCCGTCTACTAAAAATGTTGATGGAAAGTCAACTTACTTGAGTTTTAAGGTTCTATTTCACATTTTAATCTTTCCACATAAAAACGTTCTGAAAAATTATATAGACTGCACATGCAAATCGAGGTGAGGTAAAAAAAAGGAGGTTTTAAGACTCGGAACACTGAATTCAATCTAACAACAAGTGATGACCCTTTGGGGTCGTCACATTCTCCACCTCTAAAACAACTGTTCATCCTCGAACAGACAGAAGAAGGAAGTAACTGAGTCGGAGAAAAGATGTGGATAACGGTTCCGCATATCGGACTCGGACTCCCAGGTCGATGCCTTAAGAGGCTGACCTCTCCACTGAACACGAACAGAAGGAAAACTCTTCGACCTCAACCGACGAACCTGCCGGTCTAGAATAGCTACCGGCTCCTCCTCATAAGACAAGTCCTTGTCCAACTGGACGGTGCTGAAATCTAACACGTGAGATGGATCGCCATAATATTTCCGGAGCATGGACACATGAAAAACTGGATGCACGGCTGATAAGCTCGGCGGCAATGCAAGTCTATAAGACACCTCTCCCACTCGATCAAGAATCTCAAACGGGCCAATGAACCTAGGGCTAAGCTTGCCCTTCTTCCCAAATCTCATCACGCCCTTCATAGGCGACACTCGGAGCAATACCCGCTCACCAACCATAAAATTCACATCTCGTACCTTGCGATCTGCATAGCTCTTTTGCCTGGACTGAGCTGTACGAAGCCTATCCTGAATGATCCTGACCTTGTCCAAGGCCTCCTGAACCAGATCTGTACCCAACAACCGAGCCTCTCCTGGCTCAAACCATCCAATCGGAGATCGACACTGCCTACCATATAAAGCCTCATAAAGAGCCATCTGGATACTCGACTGGTAGCTGTTGTTGTAGGCAAACTCTGCTAAAGGCAAAAACTGATCCCACGAACCTCCAAAGTCAATAACACAAGCTCGGAGCATATCCTCCAATATCTGAATAGTCCGCTCAGACTGTCCGTCCGTCTGAGGATGAAATGATGTACTCAACTCAACCTGGGTGCCTAACTCTCGCTGAACTGCACTCCAGAAACGCGAGGCAAACTGCTTACCTTGGTCCGAAATGATAGATACCGGCACACCATGAAGGCGAACAATTTCCCGGATATAAATCTCAGCTAACCTCTCGGATGAATAGGAGACTTCCACAGGAATGAAATGCGTTGATTTGATCAGCCTGTCAACAATGACCCAAATTGCGTCGAACTTCTTCCGGGTCTGCCGAAGTCCAACAACGAAATCCATAGTGATACGCTCCCACTTCCAATCGGGAGCTCAATCCTCTGAAACAGTCCACCAGGCCTCTGATGCTCACACTTAACCTGCTGGCAATTCAAACACCGAGCCACATATGCAACTATATCTTTCTTCATTTTTCGCCACCAATAGTGCTGCCGCAAATCCTGATACATCTTCGCGGCGCCCGGATGAATAGAATACCTGGAGCTATGGGCCTCCTCTAAAATCAACTCCCGAAGCCCATCCACATTGGGCACACCAATCCGGCCCTGCATCCTTAACACTCCATCATCGCCGATGGTCACATTTCTGGCATCATTATGCTGAACTCTATCCTTAAAGACAAGCAAATGTGGATCGTCGTACTGGCGTCCTATGATGCGATCATATAAGGAAAACCGAGAAACCACACAAGCCAACACCCGATTAGGTTCCGAAATATCTAATCTCACAAACCGATTGGCCAAGGCCTGAACATCAACTGCAAGGGGTCTTTCCCCAACTGGAATATATATGCCAAACTTCCCATACTCACTGCCTTTCGGCTCAAAGCATCGGCCATCACATTAGCCTTTCCCGGATGGTACAATATAGTGATATCAAAATCCTTGAGCAACTCAAACCATCTCCGCTGCCTCAAATTAAGAACCTTTTGCTTGAACAAATATTGAAAGCTGCAATGATCAGTAAACACCTCACAAGATACGCCATACAAGTAATGCTTCCAAATCTTCAATGCATGAACTATGGCAAAATATGCACAAAAACACATAGAAGAATTATCAAATAAGCCTAACAGGCATGACTCCCTATCAGTACTATAGTACAATTTAACTTAACAGAGGGAGAATTTAAAACAAATAAATTTTAGTCACAAGGATCTCGTCCTTATATAACTTCCACCGCGGCTCATAGCCCAGTTTAAGCTTTTCACATCATATTAAAATGCGAGGATCTCGTCCTCGACTCTGAATCACAAGTAATATGCACATCGTGCCAACCGAAATCTATCCGTTTCTCCTTTATGGACTTAGTCGAGGCCTTAAATAACATCAAACAATGCTAAATACATGAATCACACCCCAATTCAAGCCTAATGAAGCTAACAAATTCCAACTTCTACATTCGATGCCGAAACCTATCAAATCGAGTCTGATTGACCTCAAATTTTGCACACAAGTCATAAATGACATAACGGACCTATGAAGATTTTCAGAACTGGATTTCGACCCCGATATCAAAAAGTCAACTCCTCGGTCAAACTTTTCCAAAAATCTTCTATTTTCCAACATTCACCAAAATGCGTTGAATTGTCCTACGGACTTCTAATTTAAAATCCGGACATACGCCTAAGTCCGAAATCACCATACGAAGCTATAGCAACTCTCAGAATTCCATTTCGACCCTCGGATCAAATTCTCGCCTAACAACCGGAAATCGCCAAAATACTAACTCCACCAATTCAAGCCTAATTTTACACCGGACCTCCAAAACCAATTCCGATCACACTCCTATGTCATAAATCATCTCCCGAAACTAATCGAATCGTCGGAATTCACATCCGAGCCCTCTAACTCATAAGTCAACATCCGGTTGACTTTTACAACTTAAACCTTCTTGAAAGAGACTAAGTGTCTCATTTCTTACCAAATCTACTCCGAACGAAAACTATTCAATGTGATTACATAAAACACGGATCACGAAGCGTAATGAAGCAGAAATGGGGGAAACGGAGCGATAGCTCACGAGACGACTGGCCGGGTCGTCACATTCTCCCCCTCTTAAACAAACGTTCGTCCTCGAACGAGTCAAGAATCGTACCTGAAGTCTCAAATAGGTGAGGATATTAAATTTCTATGTGTATTACACACACTTGCGGGCGATTCTACATCACCGTAAATTTAACATGGATCCGACATCGCCTTCTCAATTGAAGATTTATTTCTTTTATCCACATTTATAAACTGCAACCGGCTGTAGCAACTCGTGCTTGCGCGCCCATCATACGTATGCCCATAACCACGTCTCTGGTCATAATAGTTGTTCATAATTAATTCCAGCATCGTCAATTAACCTCATATCAACCCAAAACCTTGTTTCAAAATTTCACAACTCCGACAACAATTCACGTGGCACGAAGACCTCATAATTATTTACTCGAATTAACGAGTCACATTTAACGCCACCTAAACACTCCCCTTTAGGCTGAAACTCAATAGTTAAGCACGAAATGGCAAAATACGCACAAAAACACATAGAAGAATTATCAAATAAGCCTAACAGGTATGGCTCCCTATCAGTACTATAGTACAAATTTAATTTAAAAGAGGGAGAATTTAAAACACATAAATTTTCATCACAAGGATCTCGTCCTTATATAACTTCCACCGCGGCTCATAGCCTAGTTAAGCTTTTCACATCATATTAAAAATGCGAGGATCTCGTCCTTAACTCTGAATCACAAGTAATATGCACATCGTGCCAACCGAAATCTATCCATTTCTCCTTTAAAAGTAATTTCCCTTAATCGAAATCACGACACAAAATGAACTCCCATATCGGTAGGGCATATAATTCATAAAGCTTTAATAAATTATCCCAAAATTACATCAAAACCCACCGTAGTGAGTAACAGAAAGTCACTTTTGGACTCATAGCCCTCAATAGTTTACAAAACAAAAATGATAGACATGGCTAAGACCATCAAAATCTCCCAACAGGGATAAACACAGTAGTAGAGTGCAAATTCACAAACCCACCATATAAGTCGATTGCCCATAATAACATCCTCCGACCACAATAGCTAAAATTTCAGGAATCTGGTGCCCGCAACATATTTTATGACGCATATAAATCCTGTTCCAAATCTCGCAATACTGCCACGACGAAAGAGACGTGCAGAAACTCGTAGCCACCTACCGAATCAATAATTCATAGAGTCTCTCATCCTGTCAAAAACCATTACCTCATTCTGAACTGAATAACGAGATTTCCTTTTAATGTGCCTTATATAAATCTGATTGCACAGATTTCAGCTCCAATAATCTTGTCTCACCTGGTGCAAGCTGCTCATGCAATAAGCTGCCTCAACACTGACTCAGATCTCATATGGCGCCATCAATGCGCCGACAAGCTACAATTTGAACATGACACATAAAGAGGAACGAACTCTGGAAAAGAATTATCCAGCCCGCGTGACGAATAAAACGGTCAAACAGATGTTACGAATCCTTCTCAAAGGATGAGAAACAGAATACGCAGGAATAGGTATGGGTACCGTTCTCAACATAACACTGTTGCGGCACGCAACCCGATCCACACATGATACCGTTGAGCCGTGTAACCCGATCCAACTTCTTTCAAATTACTCTTGACCTGACTTAGAAATATAATAGCTCCATTCACAACATAAGGAACCCAATTGGCATTCACCTCGAGCGACCCGAATCGCGAGATCACATCGTCTCAATACTCACGAACCATCTCATACCCTCCTTATGTGATCAATATTATCTCAGACTGGTACACCCATTCTGCAAGATTTTCTGCGAATCCGAAGCTATTTCTTCCTTTCCTCCAATACTGCACCGTATACCTGATGGTAACACAGAATATTCCAAGTTTCGTTCGCAATCCACAGTGAAGACTCGATCCTTAACCACACATCGGACCTGAAATCCTTAGGCACTGCACTTTAATTCTTGAATCCACTAGGACTGTTATCGAGAGTCAATTACTCTGACCTAGTCCAGAAGATAACCAGCTCCAACGCTCTACTAGCACATGCCAACCTCTCGAAGAAGCAACCGACTGCGCTCTTTTCCATGTACGTCACGTCCATAAAAATATGAGCTCCGAGTCTTCCCAAAAACCTAAACATGCATCGATAACGCTGAGAATAGCACATGCCCATCTAGTTCTTTGATGAATCACCCCTAATACTCCCTTTTTCCTAGTCATAAATAATCCGCCAGCGTACCGATAACCAGAAACTGCACAAGTAGACAATCGCGCGATCCAATTGTAAACGGTGGGGCTCCCCGCACTTAGCTCTAAGCCACCGTCACATAATGTAGGGCCCATGACGATTCCTCCTCCTCAATTACCATGATCTCGCACCATTAACCTGATAGACTTCTCGAAGTCTTTGTTAAGCTTTTCATGAACATCCTGGATCACAAGTCACAGTCAAACCTGAAACGATAATCAGATCTCCACACCCCTATTCATTTCAAACAAACTCCTTTCTGCCATATTCGATCTTTTTTTTTCGTACGACAACCATCATTCCAAATAAAATACGTAGGCCAAATCACCTTCCATCATATTCCCAAACCGTTCTACACTTTCTCAAGGAACGCGGCTATCGTACCACATAATCCACATGCTAATCTGCCACTCTTATTTCGGTTAAACCATCTCCTTTAAGCAACTTTTCAACCTCTACTTCTCATAATTGGCCTACTAGTACTTCAACCACCGCGAAACACTTCCTTCCATGTCGTTCCTCATACTTCGCTGCTCACGTGTTGCATCAAATTGAAATCCATCTCTGTAGCACCCGAACCAATAAAATGTTACCGACTCTAAGCCTCTTCGAAGATCATCTTTCTCGAGCCATCCACATTAGAAATACAAATTCGATTTTGAACCGCTGCACACAGTTATCCCTAGCAACCACCCCTCAGGCACTATTTCACAACACCATGCCTGAAGGCAAAATCCAAGAAGACCGTAATACCGACGAACCATAATGCGTGCAAACGAGGACGACGACACTGCATCACATTGATAACAAGCGTTTCGCGCCGCATAAGATTGAATAGGAAGGAAATAAAGGCATAAGCCTCAATAGAATCAAACCGCAGGATAAGGATATCAAGAATATGAAGTTTTCCTGAAAAGGTTCTGCAGCCTCTCGAAGATAAGTACAGACGTCTCCGTATCGATCCGCAAGACTCTATTAAACCCGCTCATGAATCGTGAGACCTATGTAACCTAGGCTCTGATACCAAGTTTGTCACGGCCTGAATCCCAAACCCGGTCGTGATGGCGCCTATCGTGAAGACAAGGCCAGCCAATTCGAACCACAACTCATTTTAAGCAATAAATTTAACTAGAGAACAACACAACACAGTTTAATAGCAGTCATTTGCGGAAAAAACATAGTGAACCATCCCAACAACAGCCCGAAACCGGGGTGTCACAAAGTCATGAGCAACTAATAAAATCCTAATAACAAGATTACTATTACAATACCTCTGGCACAATTGTTTGAAGAAAGTGGAAATAACAATATAAAAGAGATACGGGGCTGCAGACGGCAACAGCTACCTCGTAGTCTCTGAATCACCGCTCGGACAGTCGTAGACAATGCCTCAAAGCGGAATCAATAACGCCTTAATCTGCACACATGGTGTAGGGAGTAATGTGAGTACTTCCAACTTAGTGAGTAGTACATATAAATAATGACTGAAAGTAAGGAAACATGTAAAGCACAAGGCAATGCATAATGAAGCAGTAAATCGGGGAAACGGAGCGGTAACTCACGAGACGACTGGCCGGGTCGTCACACCACAATTCCCCTGTTCGACAAAAGTTGCATTTGTATACAATAATCGGATTGTAGCGGGTATAGTTTAGTGGTAAAAGTGTGATTCGTTCTATTATCCCTTAAATAGTTAAAGGGTCCTTCGGTTTGATTCGTATTCCGATCAAAAACTTTATTTCTTAAAAGGATTTAATCCTTTTCCTCTCAATGACAGATTCGAGAACAAATACACATTCTCGTGATTTGTATCCAAGGGTCACTTAGACATTGAAAAATTGGATTATGAAATTGCGAAACATAATTTTTGAATTGGATCAGTACTTCCAATTGAATAAGTATGAATAAAGGATCCATGGATGAAGATAGAAAGTTGATTTCTAATCGTCACTAAATCTTCAATTTCTTATTTGTAAAGAAGAAATTGAAGCAAAATAGCTATTAAACGATGACTTTGGTTTACTAGAGACATCAACATATTGTTTTAGCACGGTGGAAACAAAATCCTTTTCCTCAGGATCCTATTAAATAGAAATAGAGAACGAAATAACTAGAAAGGTTGTTAGAATCCCCCTCTTCTAGAAGGTTCATCTACAAAGCTATTCGTTTTATCTGTATTGAGACCAAAAGCTGACATAGATGTTATGGGTAGAATTCTTTTCTTTTTCAAATTTTGTTCACATCTTAGATCTATAAATTGACTCATCTCCATAAAGGAGCCGAATGAAACCAAAGTTTCATGTTCGTTTTTGAATTAGAACGTTAAAGATAATGAAACGACGTCGACTATAACCCCTAGCCTTCCAAGCTAACGATGCGGGTTCGATTCCCGCTACCCGCTACCCGCTCTATATCTATTTATTATAAATATTTTAATCTATTCATTAAATCAAATTTAGTTTATTAGTATTAGTACATCATTGAATATACAATTCTAAAAATTCTTTCACATTCGATTCTTTCTGTTTTTTTTTTCAAACGAATAGTTAAAATACGAAAAAAAATCAGAATGAAAAGCGTCCATTGTCTAATGGATAGGACAGAGGTCTTCTAAACCTTTGGTATAGGTTCAAATCTTATTGGACGCAATTTATTTCGATATATATATTTTTTTAGATTTCGATAACAAGAAAGATTGTTTGAATATTAGAATCCAAGACGCTTGATTCCTTTTTTTTTATTAAGATTAAGACAAAAGTGATCAATATTTCTTTATGCTTGTTCCTGAAGTATAAAACGGTCCATTTGTTCCTGAATAGCTTCTTTCAAAAGGGCTTCTGCTTCCTCGGTAAATGTTTTGGTAGAAGATATGATTTCTTGGAACTGAGGTTTATTAGTTTTTAAGTAATTACGTAGCACAAAAAGAAATTTCCTTACCTGTCCAACTTCTAATGAATCAAGATAGCCGTGTGTTCCGGTATAAATAGTCATTATCTGCTCCTCTGCGTGAGAGGAGCTGATTGGGATTGTTTAAGCAATTCATGTAATCGTTGACCTCTTGCCAATTGATTCTGAGTAGCTTTATCGAGATCAGAAGAAAATTGTGCAAAGGCTTCTAATTCTGCGAATTGTGTTAGTTCTAATTTTAACTTACCAACTACTTGTTTCATGGCTTTTATTTGAGCTGCGGACCACACTCTGGAAACGGAGATACCCACATTAATAGCAGGTCTGATTCCAAAATTGAATAGGTCGGCGGATAAGAAGATTGTCCATCAGTAATGGAAATTACACTAGTAGGAATATAAGCCGAAACATCTCCCGATTGGGTTTCAACTATTGGTAAGGCGGTCATACATCCTTCACCCAACTACTAGAACTTAATTTAGTGGCTCTTTCCAAAAGGCGTGAATGCAAATAAAAAACATCTCCTAGATAAGCTTCTCAATCGGACGGTCTTCGTAATAGAAGAGACATTTGGCGATAAGCTTGCGCTTGTTTGGAGGGATCATCATAAATGATTAAAGTGTGTCGTTCACGATACACAAAATATTCAGCCAAAGCTGCTCCTGTATAAGGAGCAAGGTATTGTAATGTAGCAGGGGAATCTGCCGTTTCGGCTACCGCAATAGTGTATTCCATCGCTCCCCTTTCGTGTAAAGTAGTTACGACCTGGGTCACAGAAGATGTTTTTTGCCCAATAGCTACATAAACACATATTACATTTTAACCTTGTTGATTGAGGATCGTATATGTGGCTACTACTGTTTTACCGGTCTGTCTGTCCCCAATAATTAATTCTCGCTGACCACATCCTATAGGGATCATCGAATCAATAGCAATAAGCCCGGTTTGAAGAAGCTCATATACGGAACGACGCGAAATAATACCCGGAGTGGCAAATTCGATTAA
This sequence comes from Nicotiana obtusifolia, assembly GCA_002018475.1. Classification (NCBI taxonomy): domain Eukaryota; kingdom Viridiplantae; phylum Streptophyta; class Magnoliopsida; order Solanales; family Solanaceae; genus Nicotiana; species Nicotiana obtusifolia. The sequence continues at coordinate 108,796 of MCJB01027576.1, forward strand.
TCAAAATTCAGAAGCTGAAATTTCACCTCTACCATCAATAGGTTTAGCCAGGGCATTTATAACACGACCCAAATAAGCCTCACTTACGGGTATCTGAGCAATTCTTCCCGTTGCTTTTACAGAACTTCCTTATTGTATCAACAAACCCTTGCCCATTAATACAACACCAACATTATTTGATTCCAAATTCAGAGTAATGCCTATTTTTACCCTCTTCAAATTCAACTAATTCACCCGCCATTACTTCATCAAGACCTTGAATACGAGCAATGTCGTCGCCTACTTTAAGTACGGTATCGGTATTTACAATCTTTACTTCTCTATTATATTTTTCAATACGTTCACGGATAATATTACTAATTTCGTCAGTTCGAGAGGTTACCATGATTCTTTTTTTATTATTTTTTGAAAAAAAAATACCTATAGTAGAAAGACTGTTCAGTTATTTCTTTCATTGTTCCCAACATGCCAATATTGGCACTAATGGTACGTAAATGTAACTCGTTGTTCAAACAACTATTCTGAGTTCCTAGAGCTCCTCGTAAGGCTTGTTGGAAAACCCGTTGTCAGACTTGATTAATCGCCCTTTGCTGTTCAAACTGAATTGTTTCGTTTTTGTAATTTTCTAATTGTTCCAAAGTCTTATAAGTTGAATTAATCAAATTCAATTTTTCTCGTTCTGTTTCGGAGTATGCATTCACTCGAAATTGCTCGGCTTCACTTTCTACTTTCTGTAAGCGAGAACGAGCATTTTCGAGTTGTTCAATAGCCCCTCCACGTTGTTCTTCTGAATTTCGTATAGTATTTAAGATCCTCTGTTTTCGATTATCTAATAAATCACTTAATGAAAGTAGATTATTTTTCCATTCCTTTCCAAAATTCCATAATCCCTTCCCGAACCAAACATGAATCTTTCGATTCATTTGGCTCTCACGCTCAATTACTTAAGGTAAATTCTCATATCTTTTTTTATGAATATAATGAGCCTATCTTCTCTTCTTTGTTCATATTCCAAAAAGATATCAAAATTAATGTAAGACCAAAATATTCGGAGGACTCTTCTGACAAAATAAAAAATATGTAATTGTCAGCAAAGTTGTTTCTTTTGTTTTTTTTTCAAATCCAAAAAGCTCTTCTTACTTAGAACAGGTCCTCGATTCAGCATTAGGTAAAGGGGGTAAAATCCCCGTTTTTACAATTTACAATAAGCGGTTCAAATCATTTTATCAATATGAGGATCCTATATCGATAAAATATTTATTTTGAAACCACCTCTATATTAACATAGTGGTAGAAAGAGTACCATGCTACGTCTAGACTTCAAACAGTTTGTTTTAACCATGTTCTTAGTTCCATGTTATTGGTTAATAGAGAATCAAAATAGATTTACCAATGAATCGCGAAATGCTATGGTTCTTACATATAATTTCTGAATTTATTTAGAAGTAATTCGCGAGATCATGCACCTCTCTTTCCTAGTTATAACGGAAAAGGATACAGCTGGGTGGTCCAGCCTATTCTTGAAATAAACAACTCGCACACACTCTCTTTTCAAAAAGAATCAATACGCCAACCACTACACTTAGATTTATTGGATTTGTTGCTAAAATATCGGTATTAAACCCGAAACTACAGGCAGATGGCCAGTGGCCCAAAGAAACGAAAGAACCGGTTACGTTTTTCGTATGATCTCCTCTTATAGATAGACTAAAAAATCGAACAGAGTTCTTTTTGTAGCTCTTCGCCCCTCTTTTTACTTATTCTTTTATTTTTTCTGAAATTGAGTCAAAAAATAAAAAATATTCGAGTTAGTTATAAATTATGAACTAATGAACTAGCCCTTTTATTGGTTATTGGAACACAAACACTTACTAAAAAGAGTTTCCCTTGGTCTATGAACGGGAAGGATGAAAGCGAGTCAGTATGCTAATTCCCCATCCGCAAATCAGCCCTTCCCGTAGGTTCTTTTCTCAAAGAATAAAGAATTGAAGGAGGGAAATCTTGATAGAATTTGAAAAAGCAAACGACAAGTCGAAGGCAATAAAATATGAAAAATGTATTTATTTTTCATATTTCTAAGCTAAGATTAAACAAAAGGATTCCCAAATAAAAGTGCTAATGCTACAACTAGTCCATAAATTGTTAAAGCTTCCATAAAAGCTAGACTAAGCAATAGCGTACCTCGTATTTTTCCCTCTGCCTCAGGCTGTCTCGCGATACCCTCTACTGCTTAACCTGCAGAAGTCCCTTGACCAACTCCAGGTCCAATAGAAGCAAGCCCTACGGCCAATCCAGCAGCAATAACGGAAGCGGCAGAAATCAATGGATTCATGATAAGTTCCTCGTACCAAAAAAAAGAAAAGAAATGGTCAATGATACAATCAACCAATGAGTTATGACTTAATTATTCCCTCGCTAGGATTCATCCAGTCGAAGTAACTAAATTATTCCCTCGCTAGGACTTATCCACTCGAAGTAACGAAGAACTTCAGATTGAAGTAATAAGATTATTGAATCATCAGAACTACTTCGATATATCTTTTTTGCTTTTTAGCCACAGAGTCTTTGTGAACCCATACGACTTTCGTTCTTCCATTTGTTGGTTCGAACTGTTAGTTGAATTATTTCTTGATTTTATCCGTTTATTCATTGAATTCACAGTCACAAGGGGCCGGAAGAACTTCTAGTCTATTAGAATCCCCTAGACTAGTCAAATATATCTTTAGTTCATTTCATATATAACTAGCACTAGTCAATATCTAATATCACATATACATGTCTTTCTTCCATAACGTAAACCAAGCATTCATCTTAGATTCAAACCTATTCGAGAATCAAGCGTCAAAACATCTAGAAGGGTTGGCTTATAGTTATTCGATTACAGATACCTCCCTCTCCTAACCGACCCTTTCTAAAATACTAAAAAAAAAAAATCCCTTTTTGTAAATTCTTTTGAACCTTACCTTTTTTTATTATTCCACCTAGATAAATATAAATGGACAAATTGATTAGTCCGAATAATTCCATGTTTATAGAAATATCATTATTTGATTGATCTAAGTTCATGCAATTTACTAATAAAAAGGAATAAGTTATTTATTAATTATTAATATTTTGGTCAATCGTTGAATAAAATCAACTGAAAGGAAAATCGTTTTTCCCTTTTTTATTTAATTTAATTTAATTACACGTCGTAAACCTATACAACAAGAATTTTAATTATTGACAAAAATTCTTATATTCAAATTGTTTTATCAATGAGTTAATAATGAGATGGACTAAGCAATCTAAAGTGAATATTCATTGAGATGAAGTATGATATTAAGTGAAGGAAGGGGAATTTTAGGAAAAAAATATTTTTTTTTTAGATCTTTTTCCCCTTACTGTTTAATATCATCGTGATTTTTTTGCTATCACTCTAGGTCGTATATAAAATAGTTGTATATTTAAATTTCCCCTATTCTATTCCCTAAGTTAAGTAATTCTCTTGAGCCACCCACCATATTTATACATTGCTTTGGGCTAAGCTAAATAGGACTATTTCAATGATGGCCCTCCATGGATTCACCTATATAAGCCGCGGCTAAAGTTGCAAAAATAAGAGCTTGAATACCACTTGTAAATAATCTAATCCAACAACTAATAAACAGCATAACTTAACGAGCGGAATGATAAAATTTCAGACTTTAAAATACCGCTAATAAGATCTCCTTAACGAAACTACCCAAGATTTGGTGTCACAGCTTCACAGACTGTCTAAGAATACTACAAATAAGGGTCTGAAAGAAATAACAAAGTACTGTCTCTGGACTACATAAAAGAAACAGGTAGAATAGATAGCAGGAGTCACCAAGGCCTGCGGACGCCTGCAGGACTACCTCGGGTCGCCTGATAAGCAAGAAACTGGAAGCTCACTACGGTCCGAACTCTGCAACGCTGGGATCTGCACAAAAGAGTGCAGAGCGTAGTATCAGCACAACTGACCCCATGTGCTGGTAAGTGCCTGGCCTAACCCCGACGAGGCTAGGACCGGACTCTAGATAGACCTGGCCGGGGAGGCCAGGCACTTACCAGCACATGGGATGGTTTCTATCATTATTAGCTACATTTCCGCGAATTATTGTTGTTCAATCATCCTTATATTGTTTTCATGTTAATTAACTGCTTAAAATGAGATTTTGTTTGAATTGGCTGGCCTTGTCTTCACGAGAAACGCCATCATGACCGGGTTCGGGTTAGAGTCGTGACAATTCGCCTATTCTCCACGAGAATTCTGATTTATTGTCGAAAAGGCGAAGAAATAAATTCATCATTCCACTACACTCGATTCAAGAACTCGAGAATGAACTAATGCCCTGTTCAGGTATCTCGATTGAAATCCCCGTAAATGGTATTTTTCGTCAAAATAGTATTCTTGCTTATTTCGATGATCCTCGATACAGAAGAAGGAATTCGGGCATTATTAAATACGGGACTGTAGAAACGCATTCAGTCATCAAAAATAGAGGATTTGCTTGAGTATCGAGGAGTCAAGGAATTTAGGTCAAAATACCAAATGAAAGTAGATCGATTTTTTTTCATTCCTGAAGAGGTGCATATCTTGCCCGGAAATGGTAAGGAACAATAGTATCGTTGGCGTAGATACACAAATCAGCTTAAATCTAAGAAGCCGAGTCGGTGGGTTGGTACGGGTGGAGAGAAAAAAAACGAATTGAACTTAAAATCTTTTATGGAGATATACATTTTCCTGGAGAGACAGATAAGATATCCTGACATACCGGCGTTTTGATACAACCAGGAACAGGAAAAAACATTCCAAGGAATCCAAAAAAGTGAAAAATTGGATCTATGTCCAACGGATTACATCTAGCAAGAAAAAGTTTTTTGTTTTAGTTCGACCTATCATCACATTTGAAATAACGGACGGTATAAATTTAGCAACTCTTTTTCCACCGGATCCATTGCAGGAAAGGGATAATGTGCAACTTCAAATTGTCAAATTATACCCTTTATGGAAATGGCAAACCGATTCGAGGAATTTATGACACAAGTATTCAATTAGTTCGGACTTGTTTAGTATTAAATTGGAACCAAGACAAAAAAAGTTCTTCTTGCGAAGAAGCCCGTGCTTCTTTTCTTGAAATAAGGACAAATGGTTTGATTCGACATTTCCTAAGAATCAACTCAGTGAAATCCCCTATTTCGTATATCGGAAAAAAGAATGATCCGTCGGGGTCCGGATTGCTCTCTGATAATGGATCAGATTGTACCAATATCAACTCCTTTTCTTCTATTTATTCCTATTCCAAGACAAAAATTCAAAAATCGCTTAACCAACCTCAAGGAATTATTCATACGTTGTTAAATAGAAATAAGGAATGTCAGTCGTTGATAAATTTGTCAGCAGCCAATTTTTCTCGAATGGCGCCATACAAGGACGTAAAATATCACAGTGTGATAAAAGAATCAATTAAAAAAGATCCCTAATTCCAATTAGGAATTCATTGGGCCCTTTAGGAACATTCCTTCCAATTGAGAATTTTTATTCATCTTACCATTTAATAACTCATAATCAGATCTTAGTAACTAACTATTTGCGACTTGACAATTTAAAACATAGTTTTCAAGTGATTAAATTTAAATATTATTTAATGGATGAAAATGGAAATTTTTTTAATCCCGATCCAAGTCATTACATTATTTTAAATGCATTTAATTTGAATTGGTATTTTCTCCATCACAATGATTGTGAAGAGACATCTAAAATAATTAGTATTGGACAGTTTATTTGTGAAAATGTATGTATAGCCAAAAATGGACCGCCCCTCAAATCGGGTCAAGTTATACTTGTTCAAGTTGAGTCGATAGTGACACGATCAGCTAAGCCTTATTTGGCCACCCCTGAAGCAATTGTTCATGGCCATTATGGGGAAGCTCTTTACGAAGGAGATACATTAATTACATTTATATATGAAAAATCGAGATTTGGGGATATAATACAAGGTCTTCCAAAAGTAGAACAGGTGTTAGAAGTGCGTTCGATTGATTCAATATCCATGAATCTAGAAAAGAGGATTGAGGGTTGGAACAAATCTATAACAAGAATTCTTGGAATTTCTTGGGGATTCTTGATTGGTGCTGAGCTAACTATAGCGCAAAGCCGAATCTCTTTGGTTAATAAAATCCAACAGGTTTATCGCTCCCAGGGGGTGTAGCTTCATAATAGGCATATAGAAATTATTGTATGTCAAATAACATCAAAAGTTTTGGTTTCAGAAGATGGAGTGTCTAATGTTTTTTCACCCAGAGAACTTATTGGATTGTTGCGAGCAGAACGAATGGGGTGCGCTTTGGAAGTAGTGATTGTTACCAAGTCGTCTTATTGGGAATAATAAGAGCATCTGTCAATACTCAAAGTTTCATATCTGAAGCGAGAAACTGCTCGAGCTTTAGCAAAAACGGCTCTCCGGGGTCGTATCGATTGGTTAAAAGGCCTGAAAGAGAACGTTGTATTGG
>MCJB01027576.1:115331-122831 GCA_002018475.1 Nicotiana obtusifolia
GGGGGGGGGGGTGATACCCGTTGGTGACAGATTCAAGGGATTACTGCACCCTTCAAAACAACATAACAACATTCCTTTAAAAACCAAAAAAAAGAAAAAGAATCTATTCGAGAGGGAGATGAGAGATATTTTGTTCCACCACATAAAATTATTTGATTGTTGCCTTTCAAAAAATTTCCACGATATACCCGAACAATCGTTTATAGGATTTAATGATTCCTAACAACGGATTCGTCTCTTTTGCTATCTGCATTTGGTATGGTTATTTGTTTTGGTAATAAAAAGAATAATGAATAGAAATAATAATGGTTTGGGTCGTGTATCTACGTCCAATTTATGGCAGACGAGAAGGTTCCATCGGAACAATTATTTATTTCAGTTCAGGGTTCCTCGTCTCTTTTTTTCTTTGAAAAAGAATAAAAAAAGGGGTGTGGGGGTGTGGGGAGAAATGACAAGAAGATATTGGAACATAAATTTGGAAGAGATGACGGAGGCAGGAGTTCATTTTGGTCATGGTACTAGGAAATGGAATCCTAAATGGCGCCTTATATCTCTACAAAGCAAGGGCATTCATATTACAAATCTTACTATAACTGCTCGTTTTTTATCAGAAGCTTTTGATTTAGTTTTTGACGCAGCAAGTAGGGGAAAATAATTCTTAATTGTTGGTACCAAAAATAAAACAGCTGATTCAGTAGAGTGGGCTGCAATAAGGGCCCGGTGTCATTATGTTAATAAAAAATGGCTTGGCGGTATATTAACGAATTGGTCCACTACCGAAACAAGACTTCATAAGTTCAGGGACTTGAGAATAGAACAAAAAACAGGGAGACTCAACCGTCTCCCGAAAAGAGATGCAGCTATGTTGAAAAGACAATTATCTCGCTTGCAAACATATCTGGGCGGGATTAAATATATGACAGGGGTACCCGATATTGTAATCATCGTTGATCAGCACAAAGAATATACGGCCTTGCGAGAGTGTATTACTTTAGGAATTCCAACAATTTGTTTAACCGATACAAATTGTGACCCCGATCTCGCAGATTTTTAATTCCAACGAATGATGATGCCATATCCTCAATTCGATTAATTCTTAACAAATTAGTATTCGCAATTTGTGAGGGTCGTTCTAGCTATATAAGAAATCATTGATTAATAATAACATAATAAGATAAATAACTTACTTCAGAAATCGCTTACTATTACTTAATTTCAAAAAAGATATAAAAATAGCTGGGGATATTATGTGATTTATTAGTACTCTAAATCTTAGTTGGTATTCAAAATATCCGATTCAAGTAGACAAAGAGATGGTTGAATCAAAAAATTTTATTTAAAGTTCAATTTTTTCAGAGGGCAAGGCAATATGAATGTTCTATCATGTTCTATCAATACTCTAAAGGGGTTATACGATATATCCGGTGTGGAAGTAGGCCAACATTTGTATTGGCAAATAGGGGGTTTCCAAGTACATGGCCAAGTACTTATTACTTCTAGGGTTGTAATTGCTATCTTATTAGGTTCAACCACTATAGCTGTTCGGAACCCACAAACCATTCCGACCGGGGGTTAGAATTTCTTCGAATATGTTCTTGAATTTATTCGAGATGTGAGTAAAACTCAAATTGGCGAAGAATATGGGCCCTGGGTTCCTTTTATTGGCACTATGTTTTTATTTATTTTTGTTTCTAATTGGTCAGGAGCTCTTTACCTTGGAAAATCATACAATTACCTCATGGGGAGTTAGCCGCACCCACAAATGATATAAATACTACTGTTGCTTTGGCTTTTCTCACATCAGTGACATATTTCTATGCGGATCTTACAAAAAAAGGATTAGGTTATTTCGGAAAATATATTCAACCAACCCCAATCCTTTTACCCATTAACATCTTAGAAGATTTCACAAAACCTTTTTCACTTAGTTTTTGACTTTTTGGGAATATCTTAGTTGATGAATTAGTAGTTGTTGTTCTTATTTCTTTAGCACCTTTAATAGTTCCTATACCTGTCATGCTCCTTGGATGTCACGACCCATATTTCCCACCCTCGGGAGTCGTGATGGCGCCTACTAGTGAAAGCTAGGCAAGCCAATCAACCAAATTATTTGCTTTATTTCCATTTTTAAATTTATTACAACTTAAAACCAACAACTAATAAACAACATAATTTAACGAGCGGAATGATAAAATTTCAGACTTTAAAATACCGCTAATAAGATCTCCTTAACGATACTACCCAAGATTTGGTGTCACAGCTTCACAGACTGTGTAAGAATACTAAAAATAAGGGTCTGAAAGAAATAACAAAGTTCTGTCTCTAGGACTACATAAAAGAAATAGGTTGAATAGATAGCAGGAGTCACGAAGGCCTGCGGATGCCTGCAGGACTACCTCGGGTCGCCTGATAAGCAAGAAACTGGAAGCTCACTACGGTCCAAACTCTGCAGCGCTGGGATCTGCACAAAAGAGTGCAGAGTGTAGTATCAGCACAACCGACCCCATGTGCTGGTAAGTGCCTGGCCTAACCCCGGCGAGGTGTCACAAGTCATGAGCAACTATGGATCCTGATACAAGTCTACTAAATACAATATCTGGCATAACTGTTTGATGAGCATGGAAACAACAAGATAAGAGAGATACGGGGCTGTGGACGCCAACAACTACCTCGTAGTCTTTGAATCACCACCTGGACGGGAGGAGTCAACACTCCGGAGCGGAACCAGCAACGCCTGAATCTGCACGCATGGTGCAGGGAGTAATGTGAGTACTTCGACTCAGTGAGTAATAAATATAAATAATACTGAAAGTAAGAAATGCACGCAAAGCACAAGGCATTCTATAATGAAGCAGTAGAACATCATTTGAAAACAGTAAATCCATGAGAAATCAAGTAGAATCTCCTTCCAACAGGTAAAACATGTAATTTTTCAAGTATATAATGTGAAGTAAAAAAAAAAGAAGATAGCCCCTCGGGCTCAGTATCAACAAACCCGCCCTCGGGCAATATCACAGAACAGTTATAGCCCCTCGGGCTCTAATCTCAGAACAATACTAGCCCCTCAGGCTATCACATGGAATAGTATCAGCCCCTCGGGCTATCACATAGTACAATATCAGCCCCTCGGGTTATATCTCACATCACAATGGGTACCTGCGCTCACTAGGGGTGTACAGACTTCGAGAGGGGCCCCTTACGACCCAAGTGCAATATCAGCCATCTCGTGGCATCAAATCTAGGCCCTCGGCCTCATATCAGTCAAGCCATCTCGTGGCGTATATAAAGTATCTCAGGCCCTCGGCCTCATATCAGTCACAAGCCACCTCGTGGCATAAAAAGTATCTCAGGCCCTCGGCCTCATATCACATAGTATATCCTCACACCTGGCCCTCGGCCGCACTCAGTCAGAAAATCATCACAAGCCCCTTGGTTATAGTAAAATAATAGTTCTCAGCCCAAAAACATCATTAAAATATTATTTAAGTCTCAAAACTGAGTAAAAGTGACTGAGTTGTAAAACAGTGGAAACGGCATGACTGAGTTCAAGTAATAAGTCAAAATAGTAAGGAAACAGAGATAAAAATCCCCGAAGGGTTCAAATAATTGGCACGAAGCCCAAATATGGCAATCAGCCCAAATCATGATGATAACAAATAAATTACTATCAAATATGCGATAAAAATCATCAATCAGGATGGACCAAGTCACAATCCCCATTACTAAACGACCCCACGCTCATCATCGAGCGCGTATCTCACCTCAATATAGCACTACGATGTACAATCCGGGGTTTCAAACCCTCAGAACATTTTTTACAATCACTACTCACCTCGAACCGGCTAAATCCCTAGCCCGCGATGCCTTTGCCCCTCGAATTGGCCTCCACGTGCGTCGAATCTACCCAAATCAGAACGAATACGTCACAATATGCTGAAGGGACAAAGCCCAAGTGAAAACAATCGAAAATACCAAGAAATTCTGAAATTAGCAAAACCCGAACCCCGGGCCCACTTTTCGAAGCTCAAAAATTTTCACATCAGCGGGTTCCTTATCTCCCAACGAGTTCAACCATACAAAAGTTATCGAATTCCGACATCGAATTGCCCTCCAAATGTTAAATCTAAACTTAAGGATTTTAATAATTTTTCCAACTTAAATCACCAATAAAATATTAAAAATAGCGATATACTGGGTAATTTGACCAAAATTGAGTTAAGAACACTTACCCCGATGTTTCCCTTGAAAATCTCCAGAAAGTTGCCTCAAATTTCGCTTCAATCCGAGCCCCATAGCTCCAAATATGTTAAAATGGCCGAAACCTCCATTTTAAGAATACGTCCAAGCAAGTCTCATTTGGACATATTTTCGAGGCTAATTTTGCTGTGATTTAAGGGCGTTTTGGAGATGCTTCTAAGGTGGCAACGACAGTGAGTTTTACATAGCCAATGGTTACTGGTTTCTATTTATAAAGGGTCAAAAATCGGGACAAAATGCCCTTTTCAGGTTTAATATGCGACCGCATTTCTGTCGCATAACAGACATGCGGACCGTATTTTTGATATGGCCATCGCAGATTGTAACCCTAGCCTTTAGCGCATTCAGTGTGAGGTATGGCTTGCGGTCCGAATACTAGAAATGCAACCGCATATGAGACCGTATTTTTGACGTCGATCTTTGCCCAGAAATCTATCTTGGTCTGCGATCTCACTGTGAGATATGCGGCTCACATTGTAGAAATGCGACCGCATATGAGCCTGCATTTCTGACGTCGATCTTTGCCCAGAAATCTTTCTTGGTCTGCGATCTCAGTGTGAGATATGCGGCTTGCATTGTAGAAATGCGACTGCATATGAGACCCCATTTCTGACGTCGATCTTTGCCCAGAAATCTGTCTTGGTCTGCGATCTCAGTGTCAGATATGCTGCTCGCATATGGGTTTTTTGATAGCATAACCTGCTTTGCGATGCCTTTTTGCTCTTTTACATAATTACACAACGGAAATTGCATTTAAAACAAGTAAAAATCTAAGCAATTAGTATCAAATGTGCTTCTCCGGCACAACAAGTCGTCACATTCTCCACCTCTAAAACAATCGTTCGTCCTCGAACGAGTCAACAAACATACTTGAAGCCTCAAATAGGTGAGGATATCTGCTCTGCATCTCCCGCTCGGTTTCCCAGGTAGCCTCCTCCACGGGCCGACCTCTCCACTACACTTTCGTTGAAGCTATATCCTTGGACCTCAACTTCCAAACCTGACGACCCAAAATCGCCACTGGCTCCACATCATAGGTCAAATCATCATCCAACTGAACCGTGCTGTAGTCCAAAATATGAGACGGATCCCCAATATACTTCTGGAGTATAGACACATGAAAATCGGGTGCACACTCGACAAGCTGGGTGGCAAAGCACGCTCATAAGACACCTCCCCAATCCTCGGAAGCACCTCAAACGGCCCAATGAACCGAGGGCTCAATTTCCCTTTCTTCCCGAATCTCATAACACCCTTCATGGGAGAAACCTTCAGCAAGACCTTCTCTCCAACCACGTGGGACAGATCTCGAACCTTCCTATCACCATAACTTTTTTGCCTCGACTCTGCTGTACGAAGCCTCTCCTAAATCATTTTCACCTTCTCTAGAGCATCCTGAACCAAATCAGTCCCCAATAGCCTAGCCTCGCCGGGCTCGAATCAACCAACTAGAGATCACCGCCTCCCATACAAAGCCTCATACGGAGCCATTTGAATACTCGACTGATAGCTGTTGTTATAAGCAAACTCTGCAAGTGGTAGAAACTCATCCCATGAACCTCCGAAATCAATAACACATGCACGCAACATGTCCTCCAATATCTGAATAGTACGCTCGGACTGCCCATCCGTCAGCGTATGAAAAGCTGTGCTCAACTCCACCTGAGTACCCAACTCTCTCTGCACGACTCTCCAAAACTGCGAAGTAAACTGAGTATCTCTATATGACATGATAGAAACTGGGACACCATGCAGCCGAACAATCTCCCAGATATAAATCCCTGCGAACCGCTCTGAAGAATAGGTAGTACACACAGGAATGAAGTGCAGACTTGGTCAGCCGATCCACAATCACCCAAATAGCATCGAACTTCTTCAAAGTCCGTGGAAGTCCAACAATGAAGTCCATAGAAATGGACCGCATATGAGACCGTATTTATGACGTCGACCTTTGCCCATAAATCTGTCTTGGTCTGCGATCTCAGTGTGAGATATGCGGCTCGCATTGTAGAAATGCCACCGCATATGAGACCGCATTTGTGACGTCGATCTTTGCCCAAAAATCGGCCTTGTTCTGCGATCTCAGTGTGAGATATGCTGCTCGCATATGGGTTTTGCGATAGCATAACCTTCTTTGCGATGCCTTTTTGCTCTTTTACATAATTATAAAAAGGAAATTGTGTTTAAAACAAGCAAAAATCTAAGTAATTAGTATCAATGTGCTTCTCCAGCACAAAAGGTCATCACACGAATATACGAGATTATATTGACCAGCACATATGATTCGATTAAGGTCTGAATAATCAGGAATCCTATCTCTTTTTTACTAGAGAAATCCGAACTAAATAACTTCTGCCTCGCCCAATCGTTGGTTACTGAGAGGTTAGACGTATATCTTCGCTAGCCAGAAGGAGAATGCGCATTCATTTGATCCCGATCCTTGTAGATGGAAAGGTATACTAGACTGGACCTGCATGGACCTCCTAATAATATCCATAAATGGATTGTTTTTGGTAATAGATGAACATTGCCGTATGTAAATTCGGGTGCATGATAGACATCGGTACTCCAGTGCATTTCTCCATCTGAATCAGAATAAATATGTTTTCGAACCTTCTCTTTAAAATTCAAAGTGGATATTCCTGCGCGAATCTCAGCAATTACTTGTTCTGATTCTACATATTGATCGTTTTGAACTAAAAGCAAACTTTTGGGTGGAATATTCACATTATGTAAAATATCTTCACTCTCAATAATTACATACAAGTCTATAGAACATAGAAAGGTGGAATGCCCATGACGTGTACGTGTCGGATGAACCAAATCCTCATTGAATTTGATTTTTCCATTAGATGGGGCTTGCACATGTTCTGCAGTACCCCCTGTGAATACTCCTCTGGTATGAAAAGTTCTTAATGTTAATTGGGTACCCGGTTCTCCAATCGATTGACCTGCAATAATACCTACAGCTTCCCCCAATTCAACCAGGTCGCCATGAGTAGGACTCCAGCCATTACATAATCGACAAATCCAAGATGTACTCCTACAAGTAAAGGGAGTTCGAATAGAGATTGGTTGTGCCCGAAAGGTTATGAATCGATTTACAAGTCCAATGCCAATGTCTTGATTTCTAGTGGAAATACATCGCGGACCCATGTATATATCATCTGCTAATACACGACCAATTAATGTTTGGATAAAAATCCTTTCCGGCATCATCCCATTCCGAGGACTCACAGAAAT
>MCJB01027587.1:7741-34864 GCA_002018475.1 Nicotiana obtusifolia
GAATTTTCTTTTGATCTTTACCTGAGCTGTTTTACAATTTGTTGACCTGGTTGCCTGGTTTTTCTTTTCCATTAACATATTCATCATTGACCAAATAAAAAAGAAGTTGATGATTTAATTATTCCAAATGAATTGTCCAAGTGGACGACTGCTCCTCGACTCATTTATTAGCTTTTCTATGTAACAAAAAAAAAAAGAAGCAAGTGATTACCCGTCATGACCATAAGACATGATTGTTTGGATACTTAAAAATTAAATGTTTTAGAGAAATAGAGTAATTTTTCAATTTAGTATATATTATATCTTTATTAATTTGTTCTGAAAAGAAGAACATCCTTTTATATTTGAATATAATTTAACTATAAACTTTTGTTTTAATCCTTGATAATATGTTTTATAGCAATAAGTTTCAATATGTCTTTCTTTGTTATTATTTATTCAATTAAACTACGACATATAAATTAAAATAAAGAAGTAATCTCCTTGAGAAAAAATAGCTGTTACCCTAAATCGCACACGCAAGTATACACACAATCAAGTAATAAAGAGTGAGTAGTGTATTATTTTCACGGGGACTTGTGATCAATATCAATTAAATCAAGTAAATTCTCATTTATCGAGTCAAGAATAAGTTCAAGGTGATTTTTGTTTAGTTAATTCTACTAACTAGAGTTGCTATTAAAAGAAGAACTAATTAACTAGCACACTTAGCACGAAAATTTTAATTCATTGAAAATTAATATTCCAGGGTCATGGTTATGTGACAATCCTGTTGAATTTTTCAGTCGACTCGACTTATTAATTTTACCTGGGTTATTAACTTGCAAGGACAACAATACTCATAGAAATTTGATAACTTCTACTTATCTATTCAATTCATTTTAAACCCTACATTTCAATGATATTAGACATAAAAAGAACTAATTAGAAATTTCTTGCACAATTGGCTAAGCACAGGAAATAGATATATTTCTATATCAATTTGCCAATGACTAGGCTCAAGATCGCGCTCTATTACTCAAGATTCATATATAGTATTTCACTATTAGCGACGCAGAAAGTAATTAGGCTCAGGATATGAATAAACAACTCAGTATGATAAGTTAAATCGTCAAATCAATCTTCGAATATCAACATTCATGTTAAACAATAATTCCAGAATAAACAAATTTAGCCACACATAGTCATGGTAGAAATCTCAGTAATTCCCAGAATACATACAAATCAATAAAAGTAGGAAAAAAGAAGAACTCAATATGAACTCCACGGTTTCCGAACTCTGTGATGGCTTTTCTCTGCTTCTAAGTTAGATGACCTAAAAGCTGCGTTTTCCTCTTTATATTGCGTACAAAAGTCGTGGGCCAAAGTGTTCCTTTTTCCTTTTCAAGCCAGCTTCAGGGATTGATGCTAAGATGGATGCTTCACGTCCACTTCAGCTTGTAATTTCCAGCAGTGGATGCTAGGGTGAATGCTTCGCATCCAAGCCTTGTTCCTTCAACCCTGATGTAACGACCCGACTGGTCATTTTGAGCTCTAGTGCATCGTTCGGCGGTTTGAGGCCGTGAGTATCTTCACTTCATGTTTTATGACTTGTACGTGTGGTCGGAATTGAATTTCAGGAAGTTTGGAGTTGTTTCGGAAGGAAAATTCTAAATTCGGAAGCTTTAAGTTGGAAGAGTTGACTAAGGTTTTACTTTTGAGTAAATGACCTTGGAATCAGGATTTGAAGGTTCCAATAGGTTCGTATGATGATTTCGGACTTGGGCGTATATTTGGGTTGAGTATCGGGTGGCCCGGGAGTATTTCGGCGCTTATTATGGAAGGTTGGCATTTTGAAGGTTTAAGAATTTCCTAAGTTTGGTTTGAAGTGGGCTTTGGTGTTATCGATGTCCGTTTGGGATTCCGAGCCTTGTAATGGGTTCATATAGTGATTCATGACTTGTACACAAAGTTTGGCGTCATTCCGAAATGTTTGGTATGGTTCGGACGCGTTCGTCGAAGTTTGAAGTTTGAAAGTTAAAGAAGAATTTCGATCGCTGATTCGTAATTTTGATGTTGTTTGGCGTGATTTAAGGCCTCGAATAAGTTCGTAATGTGTGTTGGGATGCGTTGGTACAATTAGTCAAGGTCCTGGGGGCCTCGAGTGGATTTTGGATGATTAACGGGTCGAATTTTGACTGAAGGAAAAGCTGGAAAAATTCTCGTTGCCGGTGCAACTGCTTCTGCGAAGTCTTGGTCGCAGAAGCGAGATAATCGCCGTAGAAGCGACTGAAGGGGGAGCTGGGCAGTGGCTGGCAGTGGTCACAGGTGCGAAGAATTTCACGTACCTGCGTGATTGCAGAAGCGGGTGAAGGAGGCGCAGAAGCGGACAGCAGCGCAGAAGCGCAACTCTAGCCGCATCTGCAGTTTCGCAGAAGCGGAGCCAGTGTCTGTAAGTGCTTGGCTATAGCTGGCAGTGGTCATTCGCAAAAGCAAGTTAGCAGGTGTGATAATTTGGCCCGTAGGTGCGAAAGTCGCTGGGCAATGGAAGTATTTTTAATCTGAGACTTAGCCTATTTTTATATATGGATTTAAACATGAAAATTATTAGAAATTTAGGATTTTGATAGAAAACCTAGAAATTGATATTTTTTAATTTTGACCATGAAATTGGGCATGGAAATTGGAATGAATTATATATTTGAGTCCGTGGTGTTATGGGTAAAGTATATCCTCAAAAAATTTCGGAATCGGGGCACGTGGGCCTGAGAGTTGACTTTATTGATTTTTCGAGCGGAGTTGGGAATTTAATTGTTAAATTGTAAGCATTGGAGTATTTTTTGATTTATTTGCACATTGTTTGACTAGTTTCGGATCGTTTGGCTTGGAGTTGAGTGTTAGAGTGGCGTTGGAGCCGGTTATGGAACTTCAGAGCGAGGTAAGTCTCCTGTCTAACTCTGTGAGGGGGAAACTACCCCTAGGTGATTTATTTGATATGTGCTACTTGTTACGGGGGCTATGTACGCATGAGGCGACGAGAGTCCGTACGTAGCTAAATTCATGTTATTGTTTGGGTAGACTTAGGTTCACATCATGCTATTGCTGTACTATTTGAGCTGTCGGTTGCCTATTAAATTCTTTTATTTTACATTACGACTTGAGACTAGACTTGCTATGGTAGAAATTCGACAGGCTTCATAATTAGCCGCAAAATAATTATACTCCTCTTACGAATTTCTTCCGTGTTATGCGTTTTCATCGAAAGATTTCCCTTAAAATATATAACTCTGACGTCTATTGAGTGGGGTCAAGGACCCGTTAAAGCTTCTTATTCTAATGGGATCGGGCCGTTCGCCTCGGCAGTATAATAGATACATCTATGGTTCGTGCCATTTGACCCTCGGCAGTGCGCACATTATAATGGGATCTGGCCGTACACCTCGGCAGGATTATGTATCACACTCTCATGGGAGAGGGCCGTTTGCCTCGGCAATATAATAGATGTATCTATGTTCGTGCCGTTCGACCCTCGACAGTGCACATATTATGATGGGATCGGACCGTACGCCTCGGCATTCCTATAACATACTCTTATGAAACCGTGTGTAATAATTGACGAGAAGCCAATATATCTGCGAGTTTTCCTGATTTGAACTGTGACGACCTATCTAGCGAGGACCATTATATACACTCCGATTGAGGAGGTAACTACTAGCTGAGGGTTTGATTTGTTGCTGAGAGGAGAATTGTATCACGTATTTATACTTGTTATTTTGTTTATTTACTCTGACCCACATCTGTTTACTTCTACTGTATCTGTTTTATTGGACAACTAGTAAGTGTCGATGTCGACCCCTCGTCACTACTTCTTTGGGGTTAGGCTAGATACTTACTGGGCACGCATTGATTTATGTATTCATGTTACGCTTGCCGCACATATTGTGCAGGTACATATTTTTGGGCGCAGAGGCGCAACTATTGCGGGGACTTTATCATGAGCTGCATTTCATGTTACAATCCGTAGCCTTGTGTCCATCATAGTTATTTATATTCTCCTGTCTAATTTGTATTCCAGACAGATGTTGTATTTTATTATATTTCCTAGTTGATGCTCATGCACTTATGACACCGGGTTTTGGGGGTTCCTACAGGTTGTTCATTATTGTAGTTCATGTAAATATTATCATTTACCTTGTAAATTCTATTTCATACTATTTAATTAATGAAAATTATGATTTGAAAATACTAAAATGAGTAATCAAGTTGATCAATCACCGTTGGCTTGCCTGACGGTGGTGTTAGGCGTCATCACGACCTTTAGTGAATTTTGGGTCGTGGTTGCTTGGTATTAGAGCGTTAGGTTCACTTAGGCTTCACAAGTCATGGCCAAGTCTAGTAGAGCCTTGTGTATCGATACGGAGACGTTTGTACTTATCTTGGAGAGGCTACAAGGCTGTTAGGAGCACTTCCCTTCTTGATTTCCTCATCGTGCAGTTTGATTCCATCGAGGCTTGTGCCTTTATTTCCTTCCTATTCAATCTTATGCGACGTGGGGTGCTTGTTTGGACATCAAGGAGTTGTATTGGTACTACAGACGTGGTGCAAGATGTTTTTCCTTGCGTGTTCGGGCAGGCTATTATCGTACCTTGCGAAAGGATGTTCTTTTGTTCTAGCTCAGTATCTGTATTCCCTATGGTTTCGAGACTGTGCACGGATGGCTATGATGTCTATGTGTTGTTATCGCATAATGTTGGTGTGATGGTAGGGTGCTTGTTTATTTGTCGAGGCAGTGAATGACCTGAAAGGAGGATTTCTCAGTGCATAATTTAGAGGTTTAGCATTCAACTCCAGCAAGTGAAAGGCAATCGAACTATGGATGTTCAGACCTTGGTTGATGAAGTGGCGGAACTTGGTATTTTTGAGTGTGGTGGAATTCTCATTTATGATGTCATATCGTCGTCCTTGTTGGAATGCATAAGGTTCGCCGGTGTTATGGTCTTCTTCGAGTTGCCTTCGGAGCAGGATGTTGGGAAGTGTCGCCTAAGAAGCGGTTGTCAGAAATAGCAATGGGTAGCGGTTCAGAATCGAATTGGTATTTTTCATGTTGATGGCTCGAGAAAGATGATCTTCTAGGAGGTTTAGAGTTGGTAGCAATTCATTAATTCCAATGCTACAGGTACGGATTTGATTTGAGGCAACGTTTGGGCAGCGAAGTATGAGGAAGGACATGGCGGTAAGTGTTTTGCGGTGGTTGGAGTACTAGCAAGTCAAGTATGAAAAGTAGAGGTCGAGGAGTTTCTTAAAGGAGATGGTTTAACCGAAGTAATAGTGGCATATTAGCATATGGATTCTGTGGTAGGATAGCCACGTGCCTTGAGAAAGTTAGAGTGGTTTGGGGATCATGGTGGAAAGTTGACTAGGTCCACAAATTATAATTGGAATGGTGATTACTACACGGAGAAAGATTGAATATGGCTGAAAGGAGTTTGCTTGAAATAAAGAGGGGTGTGAAGATTTGTATTTTCTACGGTTATAGGAATTCAATTGTGTTTTGTTGAGGCTTAACTTTTCTGCATAGTATTCTCCATTTGGATCGTCGAAATAGTCTTGACAGTTGCAATCAAGATCCCAAGGGCAGTGTCCCGTAAAGGGGCACTTGAACCACCAAATTTTTGATCCATTTTTGTCGAAAGTTCGGCACCAATCATGTTCTTCCATGATGCTTTGTATGTTCCAAAAAAATTCTGTATCAGGTTCAGGGTATGTATCTGTTGTATCTTTGGGTTGGATCATTTGGCATGAAAAGATGGTTTTATTGGGTTTTTTGAGGTGGGAATCTGAAATGAGTTAAGTGAAAGGTTTCTAGACAATGAAGTAGTTATTCTACTAGTAGTTCAAGGGTTATGGTGAATACGTGTATTATCGCATAGCGGCATGATAGGTGCAGTGAGCCGCATGGGAATTTGAAGTTGAGGATCAAGGTTGCAGTTTGGTGTTGACAAGAATGTCGCAAGCTCGGATGAGCAGGAAGGAGTTCAAATATTCAGAGTAAGTTGGTATTTTATTTAGTGTCACCTGAGAATGGTGTCTTGTGTAGATTTAATTCATGCTTTATGACATGTACGTGTGGTGGGAATTGAATTCTGGGAAGTTCAGAGTTGATTTTGGAAGGAAAATTCTAATTCCGGAAGCTTTAAGTTGGAAGAATTGAATAAGATTTGACTTTTGAGTGAACGACTTCGGAATCGAAATATGAAGGTTCTGATAGGTTCGTATGATAATTTCGGACTTGGGCATATGTTCGGGTTGAGTATCGGGTGATCCGGGAGTATTTCAGTGCTTATTATGGAAGGCATTTTGAAGGTTTAAGAATTTTCTAGTTTGGTTTGAAGTGGGCTTTGGTGTTATCAATGTTCGTTTGGGATTCCGAGACTTGGAATTGGTTCATATTGTGATTCATGACTTGTACACAAAGTTTGGCATCATTCCGGAATGTTTTGGTATGGTTCAGACACGTTCGTCAAAGTTAGAAAGTTCAAAAGTTAAAGAAGGATTTCGATCGTCGATTCGTCGTTTCGATGTTGTTTGGCGTGATTTGAGGCCTCGACTAAGTTTGTATTGTGCTTTGGGACGCGTTGTTATAATTGGTCAAGGTCCAGGGGGTCTCAGGTGGATTCTGGATGGTTAACGAATCGGATTTTAACTTAAGGAAAAGCTGGAAAAATTCTAGCTGCTGGTGCAACCGCACCTGTGAAGTCTTAGTCGCAGAAGCGACCTCGCAAAAGCGAGATAATCATCACAGAAGTGACTGAAGGGAAAGCTGGGCAGAGGTTGGCAGTGGTCGCAGTGGCAAAGAATTTACCGTACCTGCGTGATCGCAGAAGCGTGTGAAGGAGGTGCAGAAGCGTACAACAACACAGAAGCGCATCTCTAGCTGCACTTGCGGTTCCGCAGAAGCGTAGCCAGTGTCTGAAGGTGTGAGGCTTCAGCTGGCAGTGGTCATTCGTAGAAGCGAGGTTGGTCTTGCAAAAGCAAGCTCGCAAGTGCGAAAGTCGCTGGGTAATGGGGGTATTTTTAATCCGAGACTTAGCTTATTTCTCTCACATTTTCATTTGGTTGGGCGATCTTTGGAGCTCTTGGAGGGAAGATTTTCATCATCTATGTCAAGGTATGTAATTCCCGCATACTGTGAGTTAAATACAAGGTTTATATATGGGTTAAAACATGAAAATTAGTAGAAATTTGGGATTTTGGTAGAAAAACTAGAAATTGGCATTTTTGGATTTTGACCACGAAATTGAGCATGGAAATTGGAATAAATCATATATTTGAGTCCAAGGTGTTATGGGTAAAGTTTATCCTCGAAAATTTTTGAAATCCAGGCACGTTGGCCTAAGGTTTGACTTTATTGACTTTTCGAGCGGAGTTCGTAATTATTATAAATTGTTAAATTGTAAGCATTGGAGTATATTTTGATTTATTTGCACATTGTTTGACTAGTTTCGGATCATTTGGCTTGGAGTTGAATGTTAGAGTGGCGTTAGAGTGGCGTTAGAGCCAGTTATGGAACTTCAGAGCAAGGTAAGTCTCTTATCTAACTCTGTGAGGGGAAAACTACCCCTAGGTGATGTATTTGATATGTGCTACCTTTTGCGGGGGCTACGTACGCACGAGGTGACGAAAGACCATATGTAGCTGAATTCATGTTATTGTCCGGGTAGACTTAGGTTCACACCATGCTATAGCTGTACTATTTGAGCCGTCCCTTTCCTATTAAATCCTCCAAATATTTGTACTCCTTTTACGAATTTCTTCCACGTTATGCGTTTTCATCGAAATGTTTTCCTTAAAATATATAACTCACATGTCTATTAGTGAGAGGGGTCAAGGACCTATTAAAGCTTCCTATTCTAATGGGATCTGGTTGTTTGCCCAGTCGACCTATTAAAGCTTCTTATTCGACCCTCCGAAGTGTGCACATTATGATGGGATCAGGCCGTACGCCTCGGCAGTATTACATATCACACTCTCATGGGAGCAGGTTGTTCGGCTCGGCAATATAATAGATGTATCTATAGTTCATGCCGTTTGACCCTCGGCAGTGCACATATTGTGATGGGATCGGGCGGTACGCCTCGGCATTCCTATAAAATACTCTTATGAAATCGTGTTTAATAATTGACAAGAAGCTAGTATATCTGCAAGTTTTCCTGATTTGAACTATGACGACCTATCTAGCGAGGTCCATTATGTGTACTCCGATTGAGGAGGTAACTACTAGCTGAGAGTTTGAGTTATTGCTAAGAGGATAATTGTACCACGTATTGATACTTGTTATTTAGTTTATTACTCTGACTCACATCTGTTTACTTCTACTGTAATTGTCTTATTTGACCACTAGTAAGTGTCTGTCGACCCCTCGTTATTACTTCATTGGGGTTAGGCTAGATACTTACTGTGTACACGTTGATTTACGTACTCATGCTACACTTGGTGCAATTATTGTGCAGGTACATATATCTCTGGTGGTCTTTTGGGTGCAGGCATGGCAATTGCGGGGACTTTACCGTGAGCTACATTTCATGTTACGATCCGTAGCCTACAGAGTCTCCATCAGAGTTATTTATATTCTCTTGTCTAATTTGTATTCCAGACACATGTTGTATTTTATTATATTTAGTTGATGCTCATGTACTTGTGACACTAGGTTTTGGGAGTTCCTGCGGGTTATTCATTATTGTAGTTCGTGTAAATATTATCATTTACCCTGTAAGTTCTATTTCATACTATTTAATTAATGAAAGTTATGATTTCAAAACACTAAAATGAGTAATTAAGTTGATCAATCACCATTGGCTTGTCTGATGGCGGTGTTAGGCACCATCACGATCTTTAATGAATTTTGGGTCATTACACCTGACGTGCCAGGTGTGGATGCTAAGCTGGAGGCTCTCTTGAGACTTTACTGCTAAAGCTGCTAGCTCTCAAATTCGCATGCTAAGTTACAAATGAAGTTTGCACACTATGTTCCTATAATTGAAGCATATTTTTATATCCAAAAATTCTAAACAACCACGCACAACTTAGTTATTATAGAAATTAATAATCAATATAAGTTGGGTATATTCAGCATAAAATAACACCAAAAAACGATCAAAACGAGAGTGAAGTAACATTTAAACATATAAAAATATACCCAACATCACCACCCTACAGTTAAGCTTTTATTTGTCCTCGAGCAAAGCAAAACTTACATAAAGTTGACGAAACAAAATTAAGCTCTTCTCTCAGGCCTCAACTACCAAATTTTCAATTATGCACATCAATCTCATAACTAAGCCATACTTTCAATTTAAGCTCAAGCGCCCCCCATAACTTTAGTTGATACTAATTAGACCCTTGCATATGTGTCCTTTAATTCATTTTCCCATGATCAAAACATGTCAAGTACAATATTGAATAGTTCAAAATTATCAAATAGCAAGTTCAAGACATCTCAATCTCAGAAACTGACTCCCTAACATAATCTCTTCCAGGCCAACTTACTTACTCTGACTGAAGAGCCTAATAATGTTACCTATCTATCATGAAACATGTTCCCTTACCACAAAAAAAAAAGAAAAAAAAAAGAGATAGTCCACACACTCAAATAAAATTCGAATATAGTTGGACTTCAAATAATGGAAGAGATCGCTCACTCTCTCAAAGAAGTTCACATGCGCATAAAAGGTACCATATGCTTGCCTATTATGTAAGTCTCTACTAATGTAGCCATGTTCAATCTAAAATCAACTAGGACTTTTTAAGTGTTGTAATGTAGGCTAAGGGACGAGTAGGATAAATATGGATAATAGTGACTAACCTCTCCCCCTCCCCTAAAGCACTTTAATATAATGCAATAATTTCATTCAAGCGCATAATTGTAATAACCCAACTTTGAATACCTTTATATTAGATCACTCCAAAGTACTTCCTCTTTATTTAACCACTTCATGTATGTACAAATCACTAGCCAAGAACACACAATACAAATATTTTTTTCTTCTTTTCTAAATTTTTTTGGTACATATATATCTCTTTTTTTCTTTTCTCTTAGCTAATGAAAATAGTATTCCTGAACAAGTGCATCCATCTTCCTATATTTGGTTCCACTCAAAAGGTACACATGTTCTCTCCTTACTTGTTTCTAGCGCTTATTCTGGCTATTAAAGTGCTTTCAGAGGCAAAATGGTTCAACAGAGTCAACTAAGAATAAAAAGGTATATGCTTGTAATGTGAGTACCAAAGAAAAGGCTCATAAGCTCCAAAGGGATGACTAGGGAATTAACAATGATAGTCAATATGGCTCAAACAGGTCAAAGAAGGCCCAAAATTATTTTTTCAAACCGAGCAACACCTAAAATTTCGCTTTGAATTATATGCTAGGCAAGTTCTAGACTTAATTGCACTAGATGGAACTACACACTAAAAGCTCACAACCTTGGCACATGACTCAATCAGGATGGCGGCCAAAAGTTTAATGCACATGGCACAACAGTAATCACAAGAGTTAAGATAATGAGCCTAAACGTCACAAACCAAGCTATTTATTCTTCAAGGAACAAATAGTTCTCAAAAAACAGATTACATGGGAGCTTATAATCCACGTGCCTAGGCCTAACTCTGCTGGTATCAAATAAATAATGAAGTATGTCGATTTAGTCTGACTCTTTATATTCTACACACTCTTAAAAAAAAAAATACCCGGCTCAAAAGTTCATACCTTGGAAAAAAATCGATGCCCAAAGAAAAACTAAGGAGAATTATTATCTAACTAAGATTAATTAAAAATAAAAGAAAAGTATTTTTAATTTTTTATTAAATCTTAATCCCTCAGAAAAGCTGTCCAAGAAATCTATCATCTGGAAAAGTCCCAATTGTTTTTTATTTTTTTATTTTTTTTCCTTTTTAGTGTTTTTCAAATTATTTTTGTAAAGCAACCACCAAGCTACGAAACAATACTATAACTAAGGTAAAATAGCAAAGAAAATTACCCAGACAATTTCCCCACCCCATACTTAACATTGTGCATTGCCCTCAATGTACACCACAAAATAACAAGAGGGTAAAAAAGAGTCCTTGAAAGGCCAAAGGCTGAAGCAACAACAGCTCACGAGGTACTAAGACTTCTCCGAAAAGTATTTGTCTTGTGTGTGGGCACCCCACACTTATTTTCGGCCATCTGCTTATTTTTGCACACGTCTAATGTCTTTGATTCTCTGTGTCTACTCCTACAAAATAAAAAATAACACTATAAAAATAATATAATAAAAAATAAATAAACAAAATAATTTTTTTTTAAAAAAGTAAAATTGGGTTGCCTTCCAAAAGGCGCCTTAGTTATAGTCGTGGCACGACAATGGTACTCTGCTCAGACTGGACGCTTTCTCTTCTTCCTCTTCAGAAGGAATTTAGCCTTTTTACACACTCTAAGAAGATCTACTCTTTAGTCTCTGGCTCTTTTCTCAATCACCTTCACACACTCTGTTTGTAACACCACCTCTTCTAATTAAGCTTTCTCATCTGGATCACTACATTTCACATAAAGACTCTGCTCTATCCCCTTCGATTCCACCACAGTAATCATGCACAAGTCCTCATAATGCCTAGGGAGCTTAAATGCCTTATACACATTAAAAGTGATTTCTTCATCATCCACTCTCATCTTCAACTTTACTTTCCTCACATTAATAATCGCTCCACCTGTAGCTAAGAATGGTCGTCCCAATATAATGAGCATTTCATCATCTACCTCGTAATCTAGAATAATAAAATCAGCAGGAAGAATAAAATTTCCCTCTCGGACTAGCACATCCTCAATAATTCCTTCAGGCATCAATGGCGACCTATATGCCATTTGTAAGGTGATTGTAGTAGGTCTAAGGGCCCCCAATCTGAGTTGCTTGAACATAAATGATGGCATCAAATTTATACTATTCCCTAAATCATACATGGACCTACCAACTTCTTTTCCCCAAAAGACAGGGGAATCGTGAAACTCCTAGGATCCTTCTGTTTAGGGGGAACTTTACTCTGAACTATAGCATTGTACTCTTTAGTAAGTGCAACTATTTCAAACTTTGTATGTATTCGCTTGTTTGCCATAATATCCTTGAGATACTTAGCATACTTAGGCACTTCCTGCAAATCCACCAAAGACAAATTAACCTGAACTTGGTTGAGTATATCTAAAAAATTTTTATCCTTAGCATCATCTTTTTGCTTCTGCAGTCTTTGTGAAAATGGAGGTGGTGGCCTTGTAACAATCATTGGCTCTTATACTTCTTTTTCTTTGGAACTTCTTTTAATACTCTTCTATTTCTCAAGGTAACTGCATTGACTTGAGCTTTAGGATTAGGCTCAATATCACTAGGAAGTGCCCCAATTGGCCTATTATTCTAGGCACTTGCAAGTTGCCCTAGATTTTGAAAAGCAGTAGCCTGATTATGTTTATTAGCTATTATTTTTTAGTATCTCCTCAATATTACTCATCGGATTAGTTGATTGATCAACCTATGGCGGCTGAAAAGTCTGGTGCTGGCCTTATGGTCTGCGTTGATTCTGAACTCCTAGATTTTCACCTGATTAGAAATTTGGGTGGTTCCTTCAATTAGGATTATAAGTATTTCCAAATTGATTCTGATTTGTCTGGCCTCTATTAACATTCCTCACATAGTAAACAGACTCTGAATTTACTGTACAGACATCACTAATATGGCCCTCGCCACAGACTTCGCAAAACACCTGCACTTGCTGTACTGGTTGAACTTGTTGCATAGGTCGAAATTGTTGTTGGTTCTGAGCCACATCCATCTTGTTGATTCGATTGGAAAGAGATGCTACCTATGCAGATAATGCTGATACAACATCCAATTTAAGTACCCCTGTAGCTTTGGAAACTGTATGTCTACCTGCTTCTCTTTGTCAATCTAGATTGCTTTTAGAAAACTTATTTAGAATTACATAAAATCTCATCAAAACGCTTTTCCAATACTTGCCCACCAGCTGCTGCATTTACCATTATTTTTGTTTGAGGGTGAAGACCTTCAATAAAAGTATGAGCTAGCACCTCGTTGGTCAGGTTATGGTGTGGACACTCTCTTAGTGGCCCCTTGAATCGCTCCCAGGCCGCCTAAAGTGACTCACCTTCTCTATGTTTGAATGCAACTATCTCATTTTTTATCTTTGTAGTTTTAGCAGAAAGAAAGAACCCAACTAATAATTTGCAAGCAAAATTATTCGACGATGTAATAGAGTTAGCTGTCTCATATTTTAACCACCTCTTGGCCTCTCCCAACAGAGTAAAAGGCAACAATGTTAGCCTGATATAATTGAACGTGACCCCATAGTGATATAAGTATCACTAATCTCTAGAAAATTCAGAATATGTTGTTGGGGGTCCTCGTGTGGTAGTCCTATAAACTGTCCATTTGCATGAAGTAGCTAGTGTTTAGACTCGAAATTCCTAGTGATCCCAAGCATAAGGATACTAGAGGTGACATTAGCAATGGTAGGCATAACTACCTCTTGTACTGCCAATGGGGTGTGCATCTGCCATTTCAATTGTGAGTGGAATGAGTACTTGTAGATTATTTGCTGCTCGAGCTTCTCTCAACCTTCTGTGAAATGCTCTCTCAAGTTCTGGGTCAAAATCCTGGAAATATGTTAGCTTCTAACCCATCACATTCAAGCAGAGTACTTGAGATCAAACACACAACTAAAAGAAAATTAATAACTTAATTTGATAAGTAGTAAAAGCATAATCTAGTAAAATAATTAATTTCTATGTCACTGGCAATGGCGCCAAAAACTTATTGCCCTAAATCGCACACGCAATTATACATAGTCAATCAAGTAATAAAGAGTGAGTAAGGTATCGTTCCCAAGAGGACTTGTGATCAACTGTCAACTAAATCAAGAAAATTCTAATTTATCGAGTCAAACACAAGTTCAAGTTAATTTTTGTTTAATTAATTTTACTAAATAGAGTTGTGATTAAAAGAAGATCTAATTAACGAGCACACTTAGCACGAAAATTGTAATTCAATAAAGAAATATATTCCTTGTTCATGGTTATGTGACAATCCTGTTGAATTTTTTAATCTACTCGACTATTAATTTATCTGGGTTATTACCTCGCAAGATCAACAATACTCGTAGAAATTTCATAACTTCTACTCATCTATTCAATTTATTCTAAACCCTATATTTTAGGAGATTATAGACAAAAAGAATGCATTATCAATTTCTTGCACAATTGAATAAAGCATGACAAATAGGTATATTTCTATCTGTATTCGCAAATCACCCAATGACTAGGTTCAAGATCGTGCTTTGTTCAATCCTATTACAATCAAGAATTACCTCTTTCAAGTTCATCTCAAGATTCATATATAGTATTTTATTATTAGCTAGGCAGTAAAATAACTAAGCTCAAGCTATAAATAAACAAGCCAATATGATAAATTAAATTGTCAAATCAATCTCTGAATATCAACATTCATGTAAAATCACAACCCTAGAATAAGAGAGTTTAGCTACGCATAGCCATGGCAATCTCAAGTAATTCTCAAGAATACATAAAAATCAATAAAAGTAGGAAAAAAGAAGAACCGAATATAAACTCCATGGCTTCCGAACTCTGTAATGGTTTTTCTCCGCTTCCAAGTGTGTTAGTTGACCAAAATGTTACGTTTTTCCTTTATACATTGATGATAAGTGTAGAATTTAACCACTTATTAGTACCTTCTTGCTTTAGTTTTAGTCCGAAAGTATTGATTTTTATTTCCAAAACTAATAAAATTGTGCAATTTGCAGGCATGTTGGAGGATTGGACCTTAACGAAGAAATCTAACTCAAAAAGGAGTAATCCAACTCAAAAAGGTAAGAAGGAGTAAGCAGGCCAAAGTGCGGTCCATAGAAGAAAATGCAGTTCGCAGAAATACACTTGCAGCTGCAGAGAAGGCACCTAAAGCCTCAGAGGAATTTTAACAAGTGCGGTCCGCACACCAAATTGTGCAGCCGCAAAAGCTGGTCGCACTGATAAGATTGGAAAAGTTCAGAGAAGGTGTAAAAAGACCAAGTATGAAGCCTCGCTAAAGTGCGGTCCGCACATTAAAAAGTGCGGCCGCAGAAGCTGAAGTGCAGCCGCAGAAGGAATTGTGCGGCTGTAGAATTTCTCCTGCCCCCATGAGAAGAAGCAAAGTGCGGACCGTACATGAAATTATGCGGCTGCAGAACCTCTCGAAGGACATTTTTGTTCGTAAATTTTAGGGCACTATAAATAGACGAGAAATACTTTTTTAGGGAAAGTTTTGTATTGTAATAAGCTGTAGCGTTTATCTTTTACTGTTCCGGGAAAGTAGTGACAATTATTAGTGAAAATCCAATAGTTTTATCATTTAATTATCATTTATGGCTTTGGTTTCTTTTTCTTCTTTGTTTTCTTTACCTTCTAGCATGAGTAGCTAGATTTTATTTAGGGTTGTTACCCAATCCTAGTGTGTAAACCATATGGGTTATTAATTTAGTGCTTGTTTATGATTCAGTATTTATTATTTAGCGTTGTTTATGCATTATTTCTAGAATTAATGGTTGCAAATATTGATTCATGCATATTTGACTTTATTCTTGCTTGAGAAAGAGAGACTCAGTCTAGGAAGACTTGGCTAACAAGAAATTGGGCTGGTTAAGGTTTTGGCTAGTCTAACTAAAGGGTTTTAACTAAAGCTACGGAAAACCCGACTTGAGATCATATCAATTGTTTAAATTGATACGCAATTGGACTTGAGAAAGCCAATTTGGGCATAACTACTCTATAACCGAGAGGTACTGAATGGGTACTTGAGAGTTGAGAGTTATAATACATCCCGATCAACAAAATAAGTATTAACATAATTTATACATTAGGTTTTCACCTAGGTGAAGGTTACATCCCTAGGCTTTTTCCCATTTGATTAAAAACATCAAAAATAATTATTCGTTTTCTAGTTTCTTCTAATTAATTAAAATTTGTTAGAGTTAATTTTGGAATTGGAAAACAACCACCCTTTTTTTGGAAGTGCAATTAAGTTGTTTCACGTGTTCTTGTCAAGTATCTACTCTAACACCCCTCACAAACTCCCTATGGAATTCGACCCCGACTTTTGTTGGCTACTATAAAATCAACGACCGATTCCACTCACTATTGAGTGAGGATTGGACGTGGATCAATTTTTGGCGATGTTGCTGGGGAGTTTTGCAGTGCTAGCTATATATTTGAGTATGTTCTTGAAATATCTTCTTTCCCTTCTGTGTTACAAATTTGTTGAAGAAATTGTAGATACAAGATAGTGAACAATGAGCTCGGAAATATGCCGTTGGGTGAGCTGGACGGTGAGGAGGAACAACTAGATGGTGTAACTCAAGTGCCACAACCGAATCGCTGAGGCCGTGGTCAACAAGACAACGTGCCCCCACCTCCCCCAACTCCACCACCACAACTACAAGCGGCACAACACTAGATTTTGCCTAACGAAGGTTATGCAAGTATAATAGTACTCCCTCGCATTAGGGCGGGATACTTTCAAATTACTAATGTGATGCTCACTTTTCTAGAGTAACTCTCCCAAACTTAAGTCTTTACTAGTCCTCAATTAAATATATTAGTACCCACTTCCTCAAAGTGAAAGGTCATTTCAAAGAGTCAATTGTAAGCCATTCATACTCAGTTGGGACCAACAATTACCCGCAATACTCATGCATTTTTAATATGGTGACATATGTTACGTGCACATAACTCTAATGTGACATTTGAGCTTCATGAATTGACTTCACTCATCAAGGATTCTTGTTCTATCATGTAAATTATGGTAGACTCCAAACTCTTCCTCCTCTACTTTCCATTTGCCATGCTCACTTCAAGAATTAACACTCACTGACTATAGAATGAAGGATTCACTCTTCTCTCACAAAGGAATGTCACAAGTAAGGGTTCAAGTACCATCGACTTGCCCCTCAAATAGACCTCCACTAATGTAAGCTCACTCGGTTCAAAATCAAGTAGGACTTCTTTCGGATTGTAATGAAGGCTTTTCAATTAGGTTATGATACCATATAGGATAAGTGGTTACACCCTTCCTTAAGCACTCCACATTTTCATTTCTTGGCTCACATTTACCAACTCTTAGAGGGATTTCTTTTTCTTGGGGGCTAGAGAGACTTGACATCACTCTTTTGTTCATTCAGCTCTTTTTCTCCCTTGATACTCATACTAGAGATAATTGCCTATTTTTGATTTCATCAACCTTCCTTTTTATTTTCTTTTTGGAATTTTCTTTTTGTTCTTTTCTTTTATTGCTTTCTCTTTTCATAGAGATCATTCCCTTTCTCTTTTTAGTGTCTTGATACCTCTTTTAGATTCCTCAACTTCCCCCCATCCCCCATCCCCCAAAAAAACTTATGTCTTAAGCTACTTATTTCATAAGAGTGTTAAGAGAGGTCCGAGTGCCAAAAGAGGATTACAAACAAAGAGGGTAAGGGCTTGTAGCATGGTTACCAATAGAGAAAGGCTAAAGGCTCAAAAGGGTTGACTAGGGATATCAAGCATTGGATGGCAATAGAAAGCTCAAATGGACCAAGGAAAGCCTACAATTATCTTACAAACCATGCAAACCTAGAATTTTACCTTGAAATACATTCGGGGCAAGTTCTAGACCATCCACTCACATACTTGGACTTGCAACAAAAATTATCTCACCTCTCATGCAACTAGACTGTAAAAGAGGATAAGAGTCTAAAGCCTACAACGATCACAGTCAAGTTAAAGATCACTATGATCCAATCAACCGCCCAATGATTATCAAAGTCAACTCAAGAATCTCAAAGTCACTAACTAGAGCTATTTTCTTCCAAAAAGCTTCTCTCAAACCATAATTACGTAGTTAAGTGTGTTGGTGCCAAATGACGCATGGATAACTCTTTTTAGACAATGACTTGATTAGGACTTTTATTCATCACTATTACTATTATTATTACCTAACACGAAAACGGACTCATTCCCTTAAGAAAGTTGTCACACCATCCATCCTCTGGACACTCGGTTCACACAAAAGACCACCTTTGGAAAGATCCGTGGAATTAATTAAACAAAAAGCTTATTATCCACACTACTAAGAAAAGATATAAAAGCTACTAACATAAAAAGAAACTACTAACATAAACAAAATCAAAGCAAACAAATAAAGAAGCTAATGAAAGTAACAACTACTAAAGTAGATAAAATAAAAATAAAATAGAATCATCCAATTATCACATCCCAAATGAATCAAATAATATCCACCACCAAATAAAAGTAAGCATTGTCCCTAATGCTTAAAAATGTAAGAGCAAAAGAAGAGATGGCGAAGAAACTCCCTAAGTGTCTTTGGTCATCTCTGTGTTCCCAGCAGCATCAGTCCTTGTTGGCTCAGCCAACTGAATATCATCATCAAATCTGGGAGTGGCTGGAGTGATGAACATTGCACACACTGCGTCAGCAGTGTCCACGGCAAGGCATGGCTCCTCATACTGACCAACGGGAGCATCCTATGTAGATGCATCTGGGGCGGGCTGGGATGGGTCAATCAACATATCAAAAGGAAAATCACCAGCTGTAGCTAGCCGGGTCACCTCAGTTCGAAGCTTATCCACTGATTTCTTGCTAGCTTAGGACTTCCGCTTCTTCTTCACCTGCTTTGTCAACCCCTCAATAACAGAGCCATGCTGCACTAGTGTCCAGAATCACTTTCTGGCTGTCCAAGATATAGCCAAGCTTCTCATCAATGTTAGTGAGATCTCGGGGTGCCTGTATGGATGACTGCCCTGCAACGCCTATATGGATGACTGCCCTGCAACGACACTAGAGATCTGAGACAACTTTGAAGTAGCTACCTACATCCACTTTGATACTCGCCAATGTCTGGGAGTCTCGTAGAGCAGAAATTAGGCCTGTAGGCATGGGCACTGGCCTCAGAACTGGACTAGGGACTGCCCTAAGAGCTGTGGAAGGAATTGTAGAAGGAGATGAAGATGGTGGCTCAGG
The DNA here is from genome assembly GCA_002018475.1 of Nicotiana obtusifolia. Taxonomy (NCBI): domain Eukaryota; kingdom Viridiplantae; phylum Streptophyta; class Magnoliopsida; order Solanales; family Solanaceae; genus Nicotiana; species Nicotiana obtusifolia. The sequence goes on from MCJB01027587.1 coordinate 26,820, forward strand.
TATAGCAGTCGGTGGACTAGTAGAAGGCTCAGCATATGTGGACGGAATATCAGCTGTATCAGAAAATACCACTACCGGCTCATTAGACTGGCTAGCAGTCATAGAGGGTGAGCACTTTTCTTTGGGTTCCTCGGATCCTGCAGCTTGTACCACTCAAACGGCCATGTCGACTTACCTTTGTGTCAAACGTCCTAGCTCTACCTTCGCATCTGTCAGATACTCAGTAATAGTACTGGGGTAAGGGTAATCAATGTTACTTTGCAGCGCCACCAGAGAGATGTTGGCCGACATCAGGGCACCCACATTGATCGGGTACCCAACCATGATAGATGCCACCAAAACAACTCGAGGAACAGGTAGATTGTTCCCATTTTGGCTCTGGTCAAATCTGCTATACACAAAGGTTTTCCACCCTTTTGCCTTAACACTCAGCGTGCTCCGAAGAATAGGTAGCCATCAGAAATCCATGGTAGAGGTGACCCCGGTGCTAAAATCTCTACAAGCCATGGCCTGGCCTCTTTTTTCAAAGCCAACTTCTCTAAGTACCCCCTCGACTCCAAATCCTCAAATCCCAAGTGCGCGTTCAGCTTGTGCTGATCAAATTTCACCTTGAGGTTGCGAACTTTTGTTACCTTTGTCCCTTTGCAAATGAGTGAAGTGTTGGCATAAAACTTGCGGACAAGTTGGTCCTTGACATCTACTAAATATTTTTGTAAGTATCCATCCCTTTCTCTTTGTGAAATGCTCCAAAACTACAGGATTATACTTATCAAGATCCTTCAGTATAAATTTTACACCCAATGTTTTCGTACGCGAGAGTACGTCGTAAGTCAACTAATGTAAGCTCAGAAATGAGATCATCTTTGAAAGTACATAAAGTAAGTTAATCATGTTACCGTGGAGGTTACAAATATATAATATCATGAATAACAAGTAGCAAGAGGGTTGGAAGGCTTAGAAGCTAAACGAATTGGAGAAAATAAGTCTCGTCAAAAGTCGACTAGTTGGGAATGTTATAAAATGTACTTTTGAGGTGAGACTAGGGTGATTAACATTTTAAGGAGGCTATGCTATGATTTATTTTAGTCATATCATAGTCGTGTGTTATGTTTTGAAGTCAAGCGAGTTGTGGAACAAATGTTTGCAAAGGTCATCACAAGTTACATTTATAAATATGCTGAAAATTAGGTCAAATGTAGCTGAGCTATTCTTCCAATATACTTGGAATTACGGGATGATACACATATCAAATTGACTATATGTGAGTCTAGTTTCTAACACATTAAATCGTTCATCGATACGACATTGAAGTATAGAGATATTTGCATTTTGGCGAGGCTGTGCAGACTGCATAGGTGACAAGTAGGCGTGTCACTAAAGCTTTTTGAGCAATACATTTAGTGTGCTATATGAGGTCTTTCTGGAACATATTATATACCAAATTGAAGGTCTTGAAATTTAGTTTCTAACTCTCTTAATCATTTGTTCATACGATATACGGATAAAAAGATATAAGCATTGGAAGAAGGGCCAATGCTAGGGTGCCAAGCTAGCACCTCTTTGACTTTTCAAAAGTTGATATATATAGGTTTAAATCGTCTTTCTCTTCATTTTTCCACAGAAAACGACCAGAGAACCCCAATAAACTTACTCTTAATCTCTCTACAAGGGTTTCAAATAATACTAATATCCCGGGTGCAAAATCAAGAAGCGATAATATTAGAACGATCCCTACGATGTAAGTATCGCTATATCACCTCTCTTTTTCTTTGTGTTTGATTTTTGGAAGGTACTTCATAGTTAAGAAAATGCCTAATTTCTGTATTTAAGCTTTTAAATCAAGGAAGGTTGATAAATTCTTTTCCTAATAGTTAGAATTCACGGGACGGTGATCGGAAGCTATGAGTTCGATTTATTTCACTTTTAGTGGACTGTTTCTTAGTCCACTCACGTTGGCCTCTTGTACTGATGTATTTTGGAGTTTTGGAGGAGAAACAGTATGGATAAACACCACATGATGACGGAATGGTGGGTTGGTCGTTCTTCATTACATTTTTTAGGTTGTTTGACACTACTTTGGTTGTCGTTTTATGTATGAAGTGATTAGGGTGTGTGGGCTGTTTTGTGGTATATTGTGATGGAGATATGGTTGGAAAATGATGCATACATGTTTTTATTGTTGTGTTTTTGTTGTTTTTGGTATATGGTATTGGAGGAGGGCCTAGTTACAGGGTATGTGCTGTCCAAATTTACGTAAACGAGCTACTAGTTTAAGTTGCAGACTTAGCCTAGCCTTAACACTTATTTTGAATCTCCTTATACTGTGGTAGATTGAGTTGAGTTGTTTGAAGAATTTCTTGGAAGGTATTAAGGACTCAACGAAGTTAAGGTATTTTAAGGCTAAACCTTTCCTTCATTTTGGCATGATCTCGTTGTATTTGATAACGAGACATAAAGAGATATTCGTATTCCTGAATTTTTTCATATTATCATAGTCTCATAAGTTACAGTATTCTCCCTTATTGGGACTTTCTATTCACTTAAGTATTGTCTTCTTTTAGCCAAAAGAGCAGAGAGTCTATATATATTACAGTATTTTCACCACCACCGAGCTATAATCGATGGGCATGCTCCTATTGGGCAACATCTGATCAGATGGCAAGTTATATACCGAGCCTACTGTGGCCGAGCGCCTATGAGAAAGCCTAGAATGGCCAAGATATAGAGCCTAGCATGGCCGAGCGCCTATGAGCGAGCCTACTACGGTAGAGCAGTTATATGTACCGAGCCTTATAGTGCCGGACAACTATTTTATTTACTATATTGAGAGAGTTGAGTCAATATCAATAGGTAAGCATATTTTCAGATCATCTTTGACTCCCAGTTACTTTCAGCTATTATATTATCATTTCAATTTCAGCTTTCAGTTATTTTGTTGCCTTACATATTCGATACATTATTTCATACTGACATCCCTTTTGCTGGGGATGCTGCATTTCATGCTTGCAAGACCTGATAGACAGCTGGATAGACCTTCCCAGTAGACAGAGTCAAACATCAACTTGGTTGGTAAGCTCCACTCCCTCAGAATTACCAGGTCTAGACTTTGGAGTCCATTTTATATATACAGGTTTGATGGGTGGGTTGAGGCCCTGTCCCGACCATGGTACGGTTCAGTTATCTCTAGAGGCTTGTAGACGAGTCCTGTATATTTTGTATATCAGTAGATATTCATGGCGGCCTCATCAGCCTGCACAGTACATATATATATATATATATATATATATATATGAGCTTTTGGGTATGTTTGCCCCTCAGATGAGAGAGACAATATTTTCAGATGATTCAGAATATGGCCTCATCGGCCTAAGTTGAGGGTTACCCCTCCAAATTTCACAGTTACATAATGGTACGCTCGGGCTAAATATGGCACCGGGTGCTGGCCACGCCTCGTCGGGTTTGGGGTGTGACAAAAAAAATACCGCTCATGAGTTAAATACCTCAACAACCACCACATTTAGAAATCAGAGATAGCCTGACGGCTCACAAATCTATCCTCCCAATCCTCCTTCTTTTGTCCGAGCTAAACCGGCGGATGTACCTTCTCCCCTTCTCCCACGTCAGGAACATCATTAGTACCAGAGCTTGCAGCAGCTGCCTCGGACTCCTAGCTAGCACTTTCCAAACCCTGGGAAGTGATGTAGGATGTAGAAGGCACATCCTGAGGCTCATATCGTCCTTTTGGCCTGGACTGCTCAGCTGTGTGCTCCTCCAGAATAGATACTGAGTTTCCCTTGGAGGCTTCCCTAGATGGGGGATAAGAGCTAGACTTAGAGAGGTCTCTACCTCTCCCTCTGCCTACTGTTGCTTTCTTCTTTATTGTCTTTTCCACACTTGGGGGTAAAACACCTTTTCCCCGACCCCTCAAAGACTCTCCTCTTCCCTTGGAGGCTTGTCGCATCCTCGTGATCGAACCATTTTCTGTATCAACGCAAAGAGAATTGTCAGTTTCAAATCATAATTCAACACATTTAAGACTCAAGTAAGTGAGGGAGAACAATTTAGAAGCAGTAGGGTTACAGAGGAATAAACATTCTGCAGAAATGGGAAAGTGCGGTCCGCACATTTTAAAGTGCGGCCCTCAGAGTGGAAGTGCAGACAGCATAATTTCAACTGCGGCCGCACTTCTACTCAGATGTTTAGAGGTCTGAGGTGCCTCCTCTCAGATGGACAGTGCGTGGCCAATGTTCAGCCGTAGAGTTCATCTGTGGTCCGCAAAATTAAATATGCGGTCCGCACATCTGCATACAGAAGACAACTCTCTGATAGAAAGTGCGGACCTCAATGCGACCTCTCCAGGAATTCTGCGGTCTGCACAATTAAAGTGCGGTCGCAGAAACACTATCCTTCTACTAGTCACCATAATTAGCAAACTGCGGACTGCACAATTTTAAGTACGGCCGCAGATTTCAAAAACAAACAAGCAAGTCTTTATTTTACCTAGGTTTTGCAAATACTTGTTCCAATCTAGTTGGTAACATGATATAAACATAAGAGTCAACTAACCAAACCCATTCAAGCATGTTTCAACAACTACCCATTACAAATATACCCCACATGGATACACGAATGGAATACAATAACGGATGGCAATAAATTGAAAAATCAAAATAAAACAAATCAACATGAAATGAAGCATACCGGATGATGTGAGTGTGCAGATCTTGTGAGTGCAAATGGGTGTGTGTGTTTGGCAGTATGAGATCCTCAGGTAACCTCTCAGAGTAACGGTGATTTCTCAAGAGAGTGAAAAGTGTAAAACGAGGCCTAAACTTCTATTTACTTAGAGTAATTGAGACGGAAAAGGGCCGAATATGGTCGCACAATTCCAAGTGCGATCTGCACTAGTTCACCTGGCCTTTAGTTGTTTGCTTCTCATTTGCGGTCCGCACAATTTCAAGTGCAGCCGCACAATGCTCCTTGTGGTCGCATAATTACCCCACACTGATAGGGAAAAAATTCAAAGACCCTGTCATTTGACATCCAATTTAGCTCCAGGAAGTGCGGTCCGTAGATGAAATCTACGGCCGCACAAGCTCTTCCACGATGGCAACTTTAATTCTGCGGCCGCACAATTGAAATGTGCGGTCCGCATTTTTCTTCACTTACACAATTTTGGTCATCGTTCTTTCATCTAACACTAAATCCTGAAGCACACTTCAAATCAAGTTAAAAACAACTAAGAATACCTACCACAAAAAAAAAAAGGAAAAGAACTTGGGTTGCCTCCCAGGAAGTGCCTAATTTAGCGTTGCGGCACGACGCGATGTCATTGCATCCTCAAGTGAAGTAAATGACCGCCACCATGTGGCTCTCTCCAACTTTCCCAAGTATTGCTTCACCCGGTTACCATTGACTCGGAATATTTCATTATTCTTGTTCTTCAAATCCAATGCACCAAAGGGTGTCACGCCAATAATTTCAAACGGACCACTCCACTTGGACTTGAACTTCTCGAGAAACATCCTCAACCTTGAGTTAATCAACAATACAAGATCACCGACCTTGAACTCTTTGTTCCAAATGTACTTGTCATTAAGATATTTCATCTTTTCTTTCTACAAGGACGAACTCTCATACGTATGGTATCGGAACTCATCCAATTCATTCAAGTGTGCAACCCGCAAGTTCGCAGCTACATCCTAGTTAAGATTCAATTTCATCAAGGTCTACATTGCCTTATACTCTAATTCAACCAGAAGATGACAAGCTTTCCCGAACACTAATCGAATGGAGACATTTCAGTAGGTGTTTTGTAACCCCTCCTATATGCCCATAACGCATCATCAAGCTTCTTGGACCAATCCGTCCGATTTGCATTCATCAATTTAGACAAGATACTCTTTATCTCCTGGTTGAAGACTTCCACTTGAGCTTATGGATGATAGGGAGTCGTGACCTTATGAGTAACACCATACTTGCTGAGTAAAGTGTCAAAAGCTTTGTTGCAAAAGTGTGGCCCCCTATCGCTTACGATTTCACGTGGAGTACAAATCTTGTAAAAATATTCTTCTTCAGGAAAGCCACTACACTTCTCGCCTCATTGTTGGGTAAGGTGACATCCTCAACCCATCTGGACACATAATCTATTGCGTGTTTCCACAAGTACTCACAAAAGGGCCCATAAAGTCAATGCCCCAAACATCAAAAATATCAATTTCCAAGATAGTTGTGAGAGGCATCTCATTTTTCTTTGAAATTCCACCAGCCCATTGATATTCATCACATCTTTTCACTAGGTCACTTGCATCTTTGTAAAGAGTAGGCCAATAGAAATCACAACTTAGAACTTTGGCCGTCGTTCTTGCTCCACCATGATGAGCACCATATGGCAAAGAATGACAAGCGCCAAGAATATCACCTTTCTCTTCTTCCGGTACACACCTTCTAATCACCCCATCCGTATAAATCTGGAAAAGGTGTGGCTCATTCCAATAATAATCATGAAAATCTCTTTTGAGATTCTTCCTTTGGTTTGAAGACAACTCATCTGAAATGACACCACTCACAAGGAAATTTTCCAAGTTCGCAAACCACGGTACCTCTTTCATTGATAGTGCCAAAAATTGTTCATCGGGGAAAGAGTCATTGATTTTAAGGTCATCATGTGGCCTCCCCTCCTTGTAATGACCCGACTGATTGTTTTGAGAGTTGTAGCCCCGTTCCCCCATTTACTGCTCATTTTAGGCTTTACTGTTGTTACATGACTTGCCGGGGTAGTAGGTTCGGGTCTGGAGAGGTTTCAGAATGAATTGAGACACTTAATCTCAAGGTTGAAAGCTTAAGTAGAAATGGTTGACCGGATGTTGACTTATATGTAAACCACTTCAAAATGAAGATTTGATGCTTCCGTTAGCTCCGTTGGGTGATTTTGGACTTAGGAGCGTGTGCGGATTGTAATTTAGAGGTATATAGTTGAATTAGGCTTGAAATGGCGAATTCTGAAAATTTAGAAGTTTGATCGAGAGTGGACTTTGTGGTTACCGGGCACGGATTGTGGTTCTGGGAGTTGGAGTAGATCCGTGGTGTTGTTTGTGACTTGTGTGCAAAATTTAAGGTCAATCAAACGAGATTTGATAGGTTTCGTCATCGTTTGTAGAATTTGGATTTCCTTAGTTCCATTATGCTTGAATTGGGGTGCGATTCATATTTTTGATGTTGTTTCATGTGATTTTTAAAGGCGCGAGAAAGTTTGTATTGTGTTTTAGGACTTGTTGGTATAATTGGTTGAGGTCCCGGGGCCCTCGGGTTGATTTTGGATGGTTAACGGATCAAAATGAGACTTGATGCATTGCTGAAGGTAGGAGTCTGCTGGTGCAATCCCATCTGCGGATTTTTGACTGCAGGTACGAGCTCACAGAAGCGAGCATAGCAGCGCCGAAGCAAAAAAAAGGATAGTAGGGTAGTGGCCGCAGATGCGAGGGAAATTCCGCACCTGCGTGATCGCAGATACGGACGGGGGTCGCAGATGCGCTGGTGTCCGCAGAAGCGGACTACTTCTCGCAAAAGCGAGTCCGCATAAGTGGAAGGGCGATCACAGAAGCAGAGGCAGTGAAACTTTAACAAGATCGCAGAAGGGGTGAGTTTTCCGCGAAAGCAGAACCGTAGATGCGTGTAAGTGTCCGCAGGAGTGAAAAGGCTAGACAAAATACTTAAATTCAAGGGTTCACGATGTTTCTTCATTTGGAACATTTCAAGCTCGTGATTGGGAGATTTTTGAGAGGATTTTCGAGAGGTTTCTTGAGGTAAGTCACTTGTGTTCATTTTTAATCTATAATCTTGTTTCCCTATTGAATTTCCCACCTAGTTTGTGTATATTCAAGGTGGAATTTTGGAATTTGAGGCTAGGGATTTGGAGAGTTTGATTTGAGGTTTTTGGTGGCGATTTGGTATCGGATTTTGGTAAATTTGGTATGGTTGGACTCGTGGTTGGATAGGCGTTCGGGTTTTGTGACTTTTATCAGATTTCGAGATGAGGCCCCGGG
>MCJB01027587.1:34884-73004 GCA_002018475.1 Nicotiana obtusifolia
GGGGGGGGGGGGGGGGGGCAGCTTTTGAGTTGTCTTTTGACTTTTGATTAATAACATTGTGTTTTTCTTATGGAATTAAATGCATTAGCTTGTGTTGATTGTATCGAACTGTTTGTGGCTAGATTCGAGGCATTTGGAGGCTGATTCACAAGGCAAGAGCATGTTGGAGTAGGAATTTGCACGGTTTTGAGGTAAGTAACAGTTCTAAATTTGGTTCTAAGGGTATGAAACCCCGTAATATGTGTCATGTGATCGGTTTTGTGGTGACGCACATGCTAGGTGACAGGCATGTGGGCATGCACCGTAGGAATTATGACTTGGTAAATTCCGTGGAACTGAATAGTTGAAAAATCTGTTGTTACCCGTATATTCTCCACGTGTCATAGAAATTAAACTGCAAATCATGTTAGAAATCATGTTTAGACCATGTGTTGGCACTGTAGGGACTCAAAGAAGTCATGTACATGTTGAATTATCTGCTAAATCACTATTTTATACTCAGTCATAGTTTTACTTGCATATTACATCTCAATCTCTATTGTTCATTATTACATTATATCATTACTGTTTGGGCTAATTATCATGATTACTGGGAGCCCCAGAGACTGAAGAAGTTGATGACTGAGTGAGGCCGAGGGCCTGATTTTATGAGGATATTATGGGATCGGGCTGCACGCCGCATTATGTTTTATTGATTGGTGTCATGATTGGCTTGTATTAGCGCTTGGGCTAAAGGAGCCCCTCCGAAGTCTGCACACCCACTGTGAGCGCAATTGATTTATATTGAGGGATGGATCTTCCATGGGCATGGATCTTGCTCGAATATATATTTAGGGATGGATTTTCCCTGGGCTAGATTGGCCTTATACAGTACTGAGTGACTGACTTTCAGTTGATATATATATATATATATATATATATATATATGTATGTATGTATTTGGGATGGATCTTCCCTGGGCTGGAATGGCCATATACAGTATTGAGTGATTGAGTATTCCGAAAGTGTGAGTGCACGAAGCTTCTAGTGTGGTGCACATGCATCATGTACATTGGCATGTAGATATAGAGAGGCCGTATTCCTTATATCGTTCAGAATTGATCTATCTTGCTTGCAATGAGTTTAACTGCCGAACTTGAAAGCATTCCTATCTTTCTATGTTGTAATTTCTGTAATTTAACTATATCCGTGAAGCTCCTCACTACTTTCAGTCCATTATTTAGTCTTGTTACTTACTGAGTTGGTAGTACTCACGCTACACCCTGCACTTCGTGTGCAGATCCAGTTGTTTCCGGACATGGTGGGTATTGATCTCTTTACACAACTTGATCGTTTGGAGATTCCAAGGTAGCTACTCGGTGTTCGCAGACTTTGTCTCTCCTTCCATATCTTTCAACTTTATGTATTTAGTTTTAGTTTTTCATAGACAGTATTTCTATACTTGTATTGTATAGACGCTCATGTACTCAGTGGCACCCCGATGTTGGGAATTTCCGTATTGGCTTTTGAGATGGTTTATACCTGTGTTATTCTTATTTTTTGTATAAAAGTGTTGGAAGTATTTTAATTTGTCAGCTTTCCTAGTACCACGTTAGGCGCCATCACGACACGCTTGTTTTGGGTCATGACAAGTTGGTATCAGAGCCTAGGTTACATAGGTCTCATAAGTCATGAGCATGTTTAGTAGAGTCTTGCGGATTGGTATAGAGATGTCTGTACTTATCTTTGAGAGGCTGCCAAACCCCTAGGAAACTTCACATTCTTGTATTTTTGTCATGTGAATCTGTTGATTCCGGTCACTAAATTTCTGTTGTTCTATTATCTCATAGATGGTGAGGACACGTGCTACCGGACAGGACGGCCATCCACCAATACCACCAGTTGGGGCCACGAGAGGCCGATGTCACGGTAGGGCTTCGGTAGGGGCATAGGTGCAGCTTGTACAACAGCTAGAGCAGCACCTACAGGTCCACAAGTTGCTCCAACTCAGGAGCAGGTTCCAGATGTGGTTGAGCTAGTGGGGCCAGCTCAAGCACCAGTTGTGCCCATTGTGATTCCAGGCCTTTAGGAGGCTTTGACCCAGATATTGACTGTTTGCACTGGTCTTGTCCAGGTGGTTTCAGCTCAGGCCACATTAGCCACTTCTCAAGCTGAGGGAAGTACTCATACCCACGCCACTCGTACTCCAGAGCAGGTGATGCAGGCACTCTAGACACCGGGGGTACTACCAGCCCAGCCGATTGCAGTTGCTCAGGTCCATGTGGGTCCCATTATGACTGATGATGATCAGAGGAGATTAGAGAGATTTGGGAGGCTCCAATCTCCAACATTTAGTGGGGTTGAGTCTGAGGATGCCTAGGACTTCTTGGACAGATGCCAGCAGATTCTTCGCATGACAGTTACTCTCGAGACAAGTGGGATCTTATTCACTACTTTTCAGTTTACTGGGGCTGCCTTCAGATGGTGGGAGGATGGCATGTCTATGACTCAGTACGAGATGAGATTTTTTGAGTTAGCCTGTCACGCGGTTTGGTTGGTTCCCACTGATAGGGAGAGGATTAGGAGGTTCATTGATGGCCTCACATATCAATTGCTATTGCTTATGACTCGAGAGAGGGTATCTGGTGCTACTTTTGACAAGGTGGTCGATATTGCTCGGCAGATAGAGATGGTCCATAGTCAGGAGCGTGAGGAGAGGGAGGCCAAGAGGCCTCGAGGTTCGGGTGCTCCCAGTGGTGTTCATTCTGGGGGACAGCCTCACCACAACAGGGGTCGTCCTTATAAGCCCTCTCAGATGGCTCATCTAGTTCACCGTGGTGCATCAACCAGCCATGGTTCATATAGTGCTCGTTAGAGCCAGTTATCTCTTAGTGCCCTTCCACCTCGGAGTTCCTCCCGTGCTCCTTCTTTTCAAGGTTACTATGCATCGGATGCCTCTAGCGGGTATTCTAGTTCTCGGGGTCCACCTCAGTATTTGCCGCCATTTTCATAAAGGGGTTGTTTTGAGTGTGGAGATTTGGTTCACATAAAGAGATATTGCCCCCGCCTCTCAGGAGGTCCAGCTCAGTAGAGAAGTCAGACTATGACTTCAGCATTAGTTACTTCACCACCCGCCCAGCTAGCTCGGGGTGGGGCTCAGTCAGCTAGGGGTTGCCCAAGAGGGGGAGGCCGATCAGGTGGCGGTAAGGCCTGATTTTATGCTATTCTTGCCAGGCGAGATGCTATTGCTTCAGATGCAGTGATCACAGGTATGGTCTTAGTATGCCATAGGGATGCTTCTGTATTATTTAACCCTAGTTCCACTTATTCGTATGTATCATCGTACTTTGCTCATTATCTGGATACGCCCCGTGAGTCCTTAGTTCCATCTATTCATGTATTTACGCCAGTGCACGACACCATTGCTGTGGACTGTGTATATCGGTCGTGTGTAGTGACTATTGGCGGGTTGGAGACTAGAGTCGATCTCTTGTTGCTTAGTATGGTTGATCTCGACATGATCTTGGTTATCGATTGGTTGTTTCCATGTCATGATGTTCTAGATTTTCACTCTATGATCGTGACATTGGTGATGCCGTGGTTTCCAAGGAATGAGCGGAGAGGTTCTCTAGACTATGTTCCCAGCAGAGTGATTTCATATTTGAAGGCCCAACAGATAGTTGGGAAGGGTTGTTTGTCTTATTTGGCCTTTGTGAGGGATGTTAGTGCTGATACTCCTACTATTGATTTTGTCCTAGTGGTGCGAGAGTTTCCGGATGTGTTTCCTACAGACCTGCCGGGCATGCCGCCTGATAGGGATATTGACTTTCTTATTGACTTGGTGCCAGGTACTCAGCCCATTTTTATTCCTCCTTATCGTATGACACCAGCTGAGTTGAAGGAATTGAAAGAGAAGCTTCAGGAACTTCTTGATAAAGGGTTTATTAGGCCTAGTGTGTCATCTTTGGGTGCACCGATTCTGTTTGTGAAGAAGAATGATGGTACTATGCAGATGTGCATCGACTATAGGTAGTTGAACAAAGTTACAATTAAGAACAAGTATCCTTTGCCGCACGTTGATGATCTATTTGACCAGCTTCACGGAGCGAGAGTGTTCTCTAAGATTGATTTTAGGTCTGGGTATCACTAGTTAAAGATTCGGGACTCGGATATTCCAAAGACAACATTCAGGACCCGTTATGGTCATTATGCGTTCCTTGTGATGTCTTTTGGGCTGACCAACGCCCCAGCAACATTCATGCATCTGATGAACAGTGTATTAAGCCTTATCTCAACTCATTTGTCATAATATTCATTGATGATATCCTAGTGTACTCACGCAGCCAGGAGGAGCATGCCCAGCATTCGAGGATTGTGTTGCAGCGATTGTGGGAGGAGAAGCTTTATGCCAAGTTCTCCAAGTGTGGGTTTTGGCTTAGTTCAGTGGCATTCTTGGGGCGTGGAGGGTTTCTCGTCTATTGCATCGCCCTTGACCAAATTGACCCAAAAGGGTTCTCCTTTCAGGTGGTCAGATGAGTATGAGGAGAGCTTTAAGAAGCTCAAGACTCCCTTGACCACAACTCTAGTTCTAGTTTTTCCTTCAGCTTCAGGTTCTTATACAGTGTATTGTGATGTTTTTCGGATCAGTATTGGGTGTGTCTGTAGGGAGTTGGAGTGATTGCTTATGCTTTGTGTCAGTTGAAGCCCCATGAGAAGAACTACCCTATTCATGATTTGGAGTTGGCTGCCATCGTTCATGCATTGAAGATTTGGAGGCATTATCTCTACGGTGTGTCTTGTGAGGTATTTACGGATCATTGGAGCCTTCAACACTTCTTCAAACAAAAGGTTCTAAATTTGACGAAGCAGAGATGGTTGGAGCTAGTAAAGGACTATAATATCACTATTTTGTATCATCCCAGGAAGGCCAATGTGGTGGCTGATGTCTTGAGTAGAAAGGCAGTAAGTATGGATAGCCTTGCATTCATTCCTATTGGTGAGAGACCGCTTGCAGTTGATGATTAGGACTTGGCCAACCAGTTAGTGAGATTAAATGTTTCAGAGCCCAGCTGGTTCTAGCTTGTGTGGTTTCTCGGTCATCCTTATATGATTGCATCAGGGACCGCCAGTATGATGATCCCCATTTGCTTGTCCTTAAGTACACGGTTCAGCATGGTGTTGCCAGAGATGTTACTATTGGGGATGATGGGATGTTGAGGATGCATGGTCGGATTTGTGTGCCTAATGTAGATGGCTTCGTGAGTTGATTCTTGAAGAGGCCCATATTTCGCGGTATTCCATTCATCCGGGTGCTGCGAAGATGTACCAGGACTTGAGGTAGCACTATTGGTTGAGAAGAATGAAGAAGGATATAGTGGGGTTTGTAGCTTGGTGCCTTAACTGTCAGCAGGTAAAGTATAATCATCATCGGGTGGATTGCTTCAGGGCTAGAGATTCCAAAGTGGAAATGGGAGTGGATCACTATGGATTTTGTAGTTGGGCTCCCACGGACTACGAGGAAGTTCGATGTTGTTTTGGTGATTGTGGATCGGCTGACCAAGTCCGTGCACTTTATTCCAGTTGAGACTACTTATTCTTCAGAGCGGTTGGCTGAGATTTACATCTGCAAGATTGTTTGCCTTCACGGGTGTGCCAATGTCCATCATTTTAGATCGAGGCACACAATTTACATCGCAGTTTTGGAGAGCCATATAGCGAGAGTTGGGCACCCAGGTTGAGCAGAGTACAATATTTCACCCTCAGATGGACGGACAGTCCAAGCGCACTATTCAGATAAAGGAGGACATGGTACGCGCTTGTGTCATCGATTTTGGGGGTTCATGGGATCAGTTTCTATCGCTCACAGAGTTTGCCTACAACAACAGCTACCGGTCGAACATTCATATGGCTCTATATGAGGCTTTGTATGCGAGACAGTGTGGATCTTCGGTGGGTTGGTTTGAACCGGGTGAGGCTAGGCTATTGGGTACTGGCTTGGTTCGGAACACTTTGGACAAGGTTAAATTGATTTAGGATCGGCTTTGCACGGCGCAGTCCAGACAGAAGAGTTACGCTGATAGGAAGGTTCGGCATGCTGCTTTCATGGTTGGGAGAACGTACTGCTCAAGTTGTCACCCATGAAAGGTGTGAGATTTGGAAAGAAGCGCAAGTTGAGCCCTCGGTATATTGGGCCGTTTGAGGTACTTTAGAGGAGAGGTGGCTTACAAGCTTGACTTGCCACTTAGTTTGTCGAGTGTGCATCCAGTGTTTCATGTTTCTATGCTCCGGAAGTATGTCGGCAATCCGTCTCAAGTTTTGGATTTTAGCACAGTTTAGTTGGATGGTGATTTGACTTATGATATGGAGCCGTTGGCTATTTTGGATCGGCATGTACGAAAGTTGAGGTCGAAGAACATAGCTTCAGTGAAGGTGAAGTGGAGAGGTCAGCCAGTTGAGGAGGCTACTTGGGAGACCGAGCAGGAGATGCGGAGCAAAATTCCAACGCCTATTTGAGACTCCAGGTATGTTTCTAGTCCCGCTCGAGGACGAACGTTGTTTAAGAGGGGGAGGATGTAGCAACCCGGCCGGTAGTTTTGAGAATTGTAGCCCCATTCCCCCATTTACTGCTTATTTTATGCTTTACAGTTGCTACATGACTTGCTGGGGTAGTAGGTTCGATCCGGATAGGTTTCGGAATGAATTGAGCCACTTGGTCTCAAGGTTGAAAGCTTAAGTTGAAATGGTTGACCGGATGTTGACTTATATGTAAACGACTTCAGAATGGAGTTTTGATGGTTCCATTAGCCCCGCTGGGTGATTTTGGACTTAGGAGCGTGTCCAGGTTGTGATTTAGAGGTCTATAGTTGAATTAGGATTGAAATAGCGAAAATTTGAAATTTTGAAGTCTGAATGAGAGTGGACTTTGTGGTTATCGGGCTCGGATTGGGGTTCCGGGAGTTAGAGTAGGTCCGCGGTGTTATTTGTGACTTGTGTACAAATTTTGAGGTCAATCGGACATGATTTGATAGGTTTCTGCATTGTTTGTAGAATTTGGATTTCCTTAGTTCCATTAGACTTGCATTGGGTTGCGATTCGTGTTTTTGATGTCTTTTGATGTGATTTGAAAGCGCGAATAAGTTCGTATCGTGTATTAGGACTCGTTGGTATAATTGGTTGTGGTCCCAGGAGCCTTGGGTTGATTTCAGATTGTTAACGGATCAAAATGAGACTTAGTGCATTGTTGAAGAAAGGAGTCTGCTGGTGCAATCTGCAGATGTTTGACCGCAGATGCAAGCTCACAAAAGTGAGCATAGCAGCGGAGAAGCGGAAAAAGGGAGAGTGGGGCAGTGGCCGCAGGTGCGAGGGAAATTCCGCACCTGCGTGATCGCAGATGCAGACGGGGGTTGCAGATGCGCTGGTGTTCGCAGAAGCGGATTGCTTCTCGCAGAACCGCAGAAGCCGTGGCTTTTCTGCAAAAGCCGAACCGCAAATGGGTTAAGTGTCTGCAGTAGCGAAAAGGCTGGACAGAACATTTAAATTCAAGGGTTCGCGATATTTCTTCATTTGGAACATTTTAAGCTCGGGATTGGGCGATTTTTGAGAGGATTTTCGAGGGATATCTTGTGGTAAGTCACTTGTGTTCATTTTTAATCAATAGTCTTGTTTTTCCATTGATTTTCCCACCTAGTATGTGTGTATTTAAGGTGGAATTTAGGAATCTGAGGCTAGGGATTTGGAGAGTTTGAGTTGGGGTTTTGGGTGGCGATTTGGGGTCGGATTTTGGTAAATTTTGTATGGTTGGACTCGTGGTTGGATGGGCTTTCGGGTTTTGTGACTTTTATCATATTTTGAGACGTGGGCCTAGGGGGCCGGCTTTTGAGTGGACTTTTGACTTTTGATTAATAACTTAGTGTTTTTCTTATGGAATTAAATCCTTTAGCTCATGTTGATTGTATCGAACTGTTTGTGGCTAGATTCGGGGCATCTGGAGGCCGGTTCACGAGCAAGAGTGTGTTGGAGTAGGGACTTGCACGGTTGTTACCCGTATATTCTCCATGTGTCAAAGAAATTGAATTGCAAATCATGTTAGAAATCATGTTTATACTATGCGTTGGCACTCTACGGACCCACAGAGGTCGGGTACATGTTGAATTATCAGCTAAATCACTGTTTTGTACTTAGTCATAGTTTTACTTGCATATTACATGTCAATATCTGTCGTTCATTATTGATACATCATATCATTGCTGTTTGGGTTGATTATCATGATTACTGAGAGCCCGAGAGACTGGAGAGGTTGATGACTGAGTGAGGCCGAAGGCCTGATTTTGTGAGGATATTATGGGATCGGGCTGCATGACGCATCATGTTTTATTGATTTGTGCCATGATTGACTTTTTGTAATGCTTGGGCTTAAGGAGCCCCTCCGGAGTCTGCACACCCACAGTGAGCGCAATTGATTTATATTGAGGGATGGATCTTCCCTGCGCATAGATCTTGCTCGAATCACTTATATTTAGGGATGAATTTTCCCTGGGCTGGATTGGCCTTATACAGTACTAAGTGACTGACTATCAGTTGATATATATATAAATGTGTGTGTGTGTGGATATATATATATATGTGTGTATATATATATATATATATATGTATGTATATTCGGGATGGATCTTCCCTAGGCTGGAATGGCAATATACAATACTGAGTGATTAAATATTCTGAAAGTGTGAGTGCACGAAGCTTCTAGTGTGGTGCATTAAATACATCATGTACATTTGCATGTATATATAGAGAGGTCGTTTCCTCATATCATTCAAAATTGATCTATTTTAGTTGCACTGAGTTTAACTGTTGAACTTGAAAGCATGCCTATCTTTCTATGTTGTAATTTATGTAATTTAACTATATTCGTGAAGCTCGTCGCTACTTTCAGTCCATTATTTAATCTTGTTACTTACTGAGTTGGTTGTACTCATGCTACACCCTACCCTCCGTGTGCAGATCCAGGTGTTTCCGGACACGGTGGGTCTTGATCTATTTACACAACTTTATCGTTTGGAGATTCCAAGGTAGCTGCCCGGCATTCGCAGACCTTGTCTCTCCTTCCCTATATTTTAGCTTTATGTATTTAGTTTTAGCCTTTCATAGACAGTATTTCTAGACTTGTGTTGTATAGATGCTCATGTACTTAGTGGCACCCCGATGTTGGGAATTTTCGTATTGGCTTTTGATTTTTTATCCAGTTTTGAGGGTCTTGATTATGTACACCTGTGTTATTCTCATTTTTCATTTAAAAGTGTTGGACGTATTTTGAAGTGTCGGCTTGCCTAGTACCACGTTAGGTGCCATCACGACAGGCTAGTTTTGGGTTGTGACACTTCTCATCCAACGAGACAAGTGGTCCGCCACTTGGTTTTCATTACCTTTCTTGTCTTGAATGTCAATATCAAATTCTTCCAACAAGATCACCCATCTCATCAACCGAGCTTTAGGTTCGTTTTTGCTCATAAGATAGCAAAGCACCGCATGAGCCGTGTGGACAATAACTTTTGCACCAATTAAGTACGGGCAGAACTTCTCAATTGCAAACACAATAGCAAGGAGCTCTTTCTCTGTAAATATGTAATTGACTTGGGCACTATTCATAGTCTTACTAGCATTGTAAATCAGATTAAAAACCTTATTGATACGTTGCCCCAAAACATCCCCAACCACTACGTCACTTGCATCACACATGAGTTCAAAAGGCAAGCTCCAATTTGGAGTGGTAATGATGGGAGCATTTGTCAACTTGAGCTTCAATTGTTCAAAAGCTCCCATACAATCATTATTGAAATGAAACTTGGCATCCTTCTCGAGGAGCTTACACAATGGGTTCAC
Organism: Nicotiana obtusifolia; assembly: GCA_002018475.1. Lineage (NCBI taxonomy): Eukaryota > Viridiplantae > Streptophyta > Magnoliopsida > Solanales > Solanaceae > Nicotiana > Nicotiana obtusifolia. The sequence continues at coordinate 44,743 of MCJB01027587.1, forward strand.
CAGTTTTGAAAAATCTTTGATAGTGCCGGTAGAAACCTTCATGGCCTAAGAAACTCCGCACACCCTTCACCGAAGTTGGGGGTGGAAGCTTAGAATCACCTCAATTTTCGCCTAGTCAACTTCAATTCCATTATTTGAGATTTTTGGCCAAGGACAATGTCTTCCTCAACCATGAAATGACATTTCTCCCAATTGAGCACTAAATTAGTCTCTTCACATCTAGACAACACTGTCTAATTTTGAAAGACAATCATCAAAAGAATCCCTAACAATCGAGAAATCATCCATGAAGACTTCAAGGTAGTCCTCCATTATGTCCGTGAAAATAGCCATCATACACCGTTGAAAAGTCGCCAGTGTATTGCACAAACCAAAAGGCATTCTCTTGAAATCAAAAGTACCATAATGACATGTAAAGGTTGTTTTCTCTTGATCTTCCGGGGCAATAAGAATTTGGTTGTGTCCTGAGCACCCATCAAGAAAACAATAGAAAGGACAGTCGGCCAATCTATCGAGCATTTGGTCCATGAATGGAAGTGAAAAGTGATCCTTCCTTGTGACTTTGTTAAGCTTACGATAGTCCATAAAAGCTCTCCAATCAGTCACCATTCTTGTGGGAATGAACTCATTCTAATCATTGGTAACATCCGTCATGCCCCCTTCTTTGGGACACATTGAACCGGAGAGGTCCATGAACTATCAAAAATGGGGTAGATAACCCCGCCATCCAACCACTTGATAATCTCCTTCTTGACCACTTCTTGCATACCTCATTGAGTCTTCTTTGATGTTCAATGGACGGTTTAGCACCATCCTCCAACTTGATATTATGCATGCAAAATGCTGGGCTTATACCACGAATATCCACCAAACACCAATATCCTTCTTCCTCTTTTGCAACACCGCTAATATGGAATCTACTTGCACATTAGTCAAACAAGAGGAATGAATAACCGGTAAAGTTGAACAAGGGCCAAGAAATTCATACTGAAGATGTGGAGGCAATGGCTTTAACTCCAAAGTAGGTGAATCTCATTAGAAGGCTCGATAGGAGGAGTCTTCCTATTTTCATGATCCAAAGACAATTCCCGGGGTGCATAGTTTTACGAATTGCAAAGAGTTCACACATTCCATGAAACCATCCATCTCGTCATCATCAAAGTTGAGCAAAACGGCTTCCAACATATCACCAACATTGATATTAGCACTTTTATCATCAACAATAATATTGGTCACCAAATCCACAAAATAACACACCTCAATGCTATTTGGTTGCTGCATAGACATACACACATGGAATACTACTTTTTGATCACCAACTCATAAAGTGAATTCTCCGGCTTCCACATCACAAATAGACTTACTAGTAGCAAGTAAAGGTCTCCCAAAAACAATTTGCACTTCATAATAAACTTCAGGATCTAGAATAACAAAGTCCGCCGGAAAAATAAAATTATCAACCCTGACAAAAACATCCTCAATCACTCCTAATGGCCTTCGGAAACCCGACCCACGATTTCCTTGATTGTTTCCCCAACCACCTTGATTGTTGCCTCCCCAATTTCCTTGGTTGTTTCCAATCCAATTTCCTTGATTGTTGTTGTTATGCCAATTCACTTGATTGTTAGAACTCCAATTGCCTTGGTTATTTTGTAGTCGCCATTGTTGTTGATTGGATCCTTGGAAATCATTTCTTTGGCATTGAAAATTGTTTGCAAATTGCACCTCTTCCTCTTGGTCATGATAAGAATCATCTTTGTCAAAACTACCATCATCTTGCACATAACTCTCCACTCAGGTTTGAAATTGTGGACCCTTGGTTCTCTTCTTGTTGACTAACACATTTACCCCTTCCATTGCATGAACTTTCTTAGGGGCTTGTACTTGATTAAGTTGGGCCTTTGTGAGTTGAGTCATTGTTGTCAATTCAGCAATGGCTTGCCCATGGTCTTGCAACTCTTTATGGAGGTAAATTATGTGGGGATCACCTTGTGGAGCATTGACTCGCGATTGCCAAGCCGAAGACATTTCTTCCATCTCATCAAGAATCTCACATGCCTCCGCGTAAGGTGTTGTCATAAAGTTGCCTCTGGCCAATTGATTGACCACAAATTGATTTGTAGTATTGATACCACTGTAGAAAGTTTGTTGGATCATGTTTTCGGTCATATCATTGTTCGGGCACGCCTTAACCATTGTCTGCTACCGCTTCCAAATTTCATGCAAAGGTTCATTGGGCTCTTACTTGAAAGCCAATATTTAATCCCTAAGAGTAGCCATATGCCAGGGAGAGAAAAACATAGCAATAAACTTTGCTGCCAATGCATCCTAAGTATGGATCGAATGATTAGGCAAGCGTTCCAACCAATGTAGAGTTTTACCCCGTTGAGAGAAGGGAAAAATCCTTAGCTTCAAAGCATCATCAGAAACATTTGTTTGCTTGCTCCCCCAACACGTATCCACAAAGACCTTCAAATGTTTATAGGCATTTTGATTTGGTGCACCGGTGAAAAAGCCTCGTTACTCTGGAAATTGAGCATCACATTGGTAATTTGAAAGTTTCCCACCCTAATGAGAGAGGGGAACTAATGCACTTGTATAACCTTCACTAGAATAAATCCAGTGTTGTGCCACTTGTGATTGTGGTGGTGGAGTCGGAGGAGGTCAGGGCACATTGTCTTTTTGACCACGACCTCGACGATTCGGTTGTGACACTTGAGGTACATTATCTAATTGTTCCTCCTTTCCATCCGACTCACCTAATGACATATTTCCAAGCTCATTGTTCACCATCTTGTACCTATAATTTCTTCATCAAGTTAGTTACACGGAAGGGAAAGAAGATATTTCAAGAACACGTTCAAATATATAGCTAACACTGCAAAAGCTCCCCGGCAACGACGCCAAAAATCGTTCCACGTCCAATCCACACTCAATAGTGAGTGGAAATGGTAGTTGATATTATTATAGCACCCAACAAGAGTTGGGGTCGAATTCCATAGGGAGTTTGTAAGGGGTTTCGGGGAAGATACTCGACAAGAGCACGTGAAACAACTTAATTGCACTTTCAAACAAAGGGTGGTTAGTTTCCAATTCCAAAATCAACACTAACAAATTTCAAACTAATTAGAAGAAACTAGAAAGCGAATATTATTTTTTTTTTTTTTTATATTTTTAATCAAATGGAAAAAAGCCTAGGGATGTAACCTTCACCTAGGTGCAAACCTAATAGTTAAATTATATTAATAGTTATTTTATTGATCGAGGTGTATTATAACTCTCAACTCTCAAGTACCCACTCACCACCTCTCGGTTATAGAGCGGTTATGCCCAAATTGGCTTTCTCAAGTCCAGTGGAGTATCAATTCAAACAATTGATATGAGCTCAAGTCGGGTTTTCCCTATCTCTAGCTCAAACCGTTTAATTAGCCAAAACTTTAACTAGCCAAATTTCTTGTTTGCAAAGTTTTCCTAGTCTTAGCCCCTCTTTCTCAAGCAAGAACTAAGTCAAATGGGAATGAATCAATATTTGCAACCATCAATTCTAGAAATAATATATAAACAAGGCTAAATAATAAACACCCAATCATAAACAGAACTAAAATTAATAACCCATAGGGTTTACACACTAGGATTGGGTTACAACCCTAGATAAAATCTAGCCACTCATGCTAGAAGGTAAAGAAAACAAAGAAGAAGAAGCAATAAAAGTCATAAATGATAATTAAATGATAAAACTAATGATTTTTCACTAACAATTGTCACTACTTTCCCAAAACAGTAAAAGATAACCGCTACAGCTTATTACAATACAAAACTTACGCTAAAAATGTGTTTTCAGTCTATTTATAGTGTCCTGAAATTCGCCGACAAAAATGCCTTCGGGAGGTTGTGTGGGTGCAAAATTTCATGTGCGGTCCGTACTTTGCTTCTTATCATGGGGTTGGAGAAATTTTGCAGTGGCACAATTCCTTCTGCGGCTGCACTTAAACTTACGTGGCCAAACTTTTTCATGTGCAGACCGCACTTTAGCTAGGCTTCATACTTGGTCTTTTTGCCTCTTATCAGTGCGACCAGCCTTTGCGGTCCGCACAATTGCATAACAAAGTCGTAAGCCAAGATTTTCCTTTTTCATTTTCGAGTTAGCTTTAGGGATTGATGCTAAGATGGATACATCGCATCCGCTTCTGCTTGGAATTCCCAGCAGCGGATGCTAGGGTGGATACTTCGCATCCAAGCCTTGTTCCTTCAACTCTGACATGCCCAAGGTGCGGATGCTAAGCTGGAGGCTTTCTTGAGACTTCACTACTAAGGTTGTTGGCTCTCCAATTTGCATGTTAATTTACAAGCGAATATTGCATACGTTGTTCCTATAACCGAAGCATATTTTTATTATATTTTTATATGCAAAAAGTCCTAAACTACCACACACAACTCAGTTGGAATAAAAAATAATTAATATAAGTTGGACATATTCAATATAAAATAGCACCAAAAAGTGATCAAAACATGAGTGAATTAACATTAAAACATATAAAAATTTGTCCAACATCAATACCCACGTGTTACCTTTTGGTTTGAGCCAAACACAAATCAACTCAAAATTTCTTTGTACTATTCCTTTTAATAAGTGTCTTTTATTTGTATTTTCTTCTCACGCTCTCATCGGAAATTCCAGAGAAACAAAGATGAAATGAAAGTAGCTAATAGGTCTGCAAAGAGACAAATAAATAATTCCAACCTACAATTATTTGGAGGAGAATAAAATATTATTCTTATATTTCCTCTATTGACACAGACTTGCAAGGAACTACCACTCCACTATTACCTATTAGATTCTTCTATATATGTTAGCCTCTTCCTGATCCCTTTGTGGAGTGGTTAATTACAAGAATAATAAAGTATTAAAGTGTTCTTTTAAAATTAAAAATTAAAAGGAAAATGATCTGATACAAAAAGCTAAATATTTACATTCATGCGTATGCGTATGCATAGTTTGGGCAAACTCAAAATCCAAATCGAATTCGAACTTTTTGGAATTTTGATTTGGATTTTGGTATTAAATATTGGATGTTGAATTTAATTTTTGAAAACATTAGATTTGGCTTAGATTTCGGATATGAGACTATTGGATTTTCGGAGATTCGAGAATTCGAATATACTTCATATTTAGCTCTATCCCTTAGACACCTATTTTCATGTACCGAGTACCAATAAGTTAGTACCCTACCCATTAAACATTATCTCATATATCCAATACTAATTACTAATTTTAATATCAATACCGTGCTAATTCGAATATCGAGTTATTTTCACTCTTATCCATGCCTGTAGGTTTAATTTGCATTACTATCTGATTTGGCAGGGTCTTATTATGTTTAACATGTTAATTCATTGGGCCTTATTAAAAACTTCTGCTGCATTTTCTTAATAATGGTTTTATTGCTTGCATGATCACTTTATGTGGATGATTGCAGTGGAAATGGAGAATCATAAACATAATGTGGACCTAATCAAAGCCTCGGAATACATAAACCAGCATCGAAACTAAGAATCGCACCCTAAAACCAAATTAATCAACTTATGACTTTCAAACATCTTCAACTAGCTCCGAGTGCAACAAATCATACCTAGAGCTCTTGGAATGATACCAAAATTTATGCACAAGTCACAAATCACCATACAAACCTATTCCCAAGCTCGGAATCCCAAACAGACTTAGATGACATCAAAGTCTACTTCAAACAAAAGTTAACAAACTCTAAAACCTTCAAGACGTCAACTTTCAACCTTAAGCGCCGAAACGCTCCCGGATCACCCGAAACTCGATCCAAACACATGTTCAAGTCCAAAATCTTCATACGAACCTATTGGAACCAATAAATCTGGATTTTGAGGTCGTTTACTCAAAATGTTAACTTAAATCAAACTTGGTCATCTTAGGCCACTATTAGTGAACTAAGTATTCCGATTTCAACCCAAACCCTTCCAAAACCAAACCAAGTATCCCTGCAAGTCATAAAACACTAAAAGCACATAAAGGGAGTCTGAAATTGGGGAACATGGATCTAGAATATAAATTCGGCAAGATTATTGTAACACAATATTATGGGATCAGGTCATTTGCCTCGACGGGATATTGTAACACAGTCTTTTGGGATCGGACCATTTGCCTCAATAGTTCCATGAAATACTCTTATAGGATCGATCCATTTGCCTTAACTATTCTATGAAATACTCTTATTGGATTGAGCCACTCGCCTCGACAAAATTGAGCGTAATATTTGATAAGAAGTCAGTGTACCCGTGAGTTTTTCTAGATGTGACATTTTCTTGTGTTGACCCTTATGTATTCCATTCAAGATAGTATCTGGTTATTGAGGACCTCGTGTTTATTCTTATGTTGAGGACCATATTATGCACTTATATCGATTTGATTATTTTACCTGCTATGCCTCATATTTGCTTACTTTCATTATATCTAATTTATTGAACCACTAGTAAGTATTGATATCGACCCCTCGTCACTACTTCTTAGGGGTTAGGCTAAATACTTACTGGGTACGCGTTGATTTATGTAATCATGTTACACTTCTGCACTAATTGTGCAGGTACTGAGACAGGTTCAATTGATTATCATCTTGGCGCATTGGCACAGTTGCCGGGGGGACTTTATGGTTAGCTTTATTCCATGCTACGATCCGCGACACACAGAGTCTCCATCATATTTATTTATTTTATCCTGTCTATTTTTATATTCCAGACGGAGGTTGTATTAGTATTATACTCCCTAGATGCTCATGCACTTGTGACACATGGTTTTGGGGATTTAGATTTTACTCTTGATTGTATCCTGCTATGATTCTCTCATTTATATTATTGCCTTATTCGAACATTTAAAATAATAATATCTATCTTTCCCATAAAAAAGAACGATTTCCACTCTTTATTTATTTAATTATTTAGAAATACAGTTTGGAATAATTGTTGGCTTGTCTAGCAATGGTGTTGGGCGTTATCACGACCTATAGTGAAATTTGGGTTGTGATAGTTGGTATCAGAGCACTAGGCTCACTTAAGTCTCACGAGTCATGAGAAAGTCTAGTAGAGTTTTGTGGATCATACGGAGACGTCTGTGCTTATCTTCGAGAGGCTATATGGCTGTTAGGAGAATTTTCCTTTTCTGATTCCTTGTCATGCGATTCGATTTTGTTGAAGCTTATGTCTTCAGTTCCTTCCTACTCATTCATACGTGATGTGGGACACTTAATATCAGTTGGGCATTGGGGACTTATGGAGGTGCTACAAGTGTTGTGCAGGATGTTTTTCCCTACGTGTGCGAGCCAATTGCTATCATCGCCTTGTGGAGGGATGTTCGGTTATTTTCAGCCAGTGTGGGTGTTGCCCATGTTTTTGGGGCTACACATAGTGCATCATGATGTTTGCAGTATTATTATCACGCGGTGTAGGTGCACATGTTCTCGGGTTCTTACTTATGTGTCGCTGAAATGAATGATTTGGGAGGAGGATTATTCAGTTCATAATTGGGAGATTTGACATTTAATTCCAACGGAGGAGAGGCAGTTAGGCTACGGATGTTCAGGTTTGGTTAACGAAGTAGCGAGATTTGATATTTCCAAACTTGGTGGAATTCTTATTTGTGTTCTGGTTTCATTGTCCTTATTTGATTTCACTAAGTTTCGTCAGCATGGCGGCCTTCATCTCCTTGCCTTTGGGGGCACTATGCTACGAAGTGGCATCTATGAAGCGATTATCGAGGATAACTGTGTGTTGCGACTTTAGGGTCGAATCGGTGTATCCAGTGCTAATAGTTCGAGGAATGTGATCCCTGATGAGGCTTAGAGTTGATGGTGGTCTATTTGTTCGAGTACTATAGAGATGGACCGTAACTTGGTGTGGCACTATTGGTGCACAAATGACTATAGTGGGTGTATTCCATTTGAGATGGCAGCTTCCATGCTTAGGAAGATGGAATGTGGTGAAGAGAGTTTTTTGGAATGTAGATGTAATGTAAATGCTTGATTATCATTTGGGGATGTAATATGGCTTCAAGTTTTAAACATATTGTTGGACCTTTAGTTGATGTTATGATTGAATGGATTCTTACGGCTGGCGGATAAGTGTGGACCTTGGAGAACTAACTAACTTCGCAGTGGAGGTTCCCACAAAGTGTTTACTTGCCTTTTAAGTATTTTGAATTGTTTAATTATTGTGACTTATAGTACTCTCTACATAGTTTCCAAATGTATAAATGTCTTTCAAAAAATTTAAAGATTCTATATTCGATTCATGGTCAAGACTCTTGAAATCTGAACTGTGCCATATAAATTTGGACAGAGAGAGTATATCTATTTTTTTAGTTGAATGGAGCTATGTTAACTGCAACTCTACGGATGTTCTAGTCAAATATATGAACTATTTCCTAATGGGAAGCATGTACTATGATGTGGGCTTGGATCACGTGAAGAAGATGGTGCGATTGTCATAAAGTTTAGTGTGCATTTAGGACTGATAACTTGGGATGTGTATGATTAGTGCAACAAGAGCTTGTGAGAAATTTGGCGGAGGAACGGTGTGAGATCATGGACAGAATGAGAAGTCATTGTGGATCCTTGGATTTTGCGACTGCTGCTTAAAGCCAAGTGAGGGGACCTACAATCAATGATCGGGTCACGTGGTTATGTGCCATTAGAGTTTCTGGTTAGCGGTACGTTGGTGGATTAGCTATGACCGAGAAGGAGAACACCAAGGGTAATTCAAGCCAGGAATTTGATGGATGTGTGCTATATTTTTCCCTATCAATTCATGAGAAGATTGTGGAATGACTCAAATTAGATATTTCTTTGTGAACGTGATGTTCAAGGGAAATGATTCATTTGGTTGCTTCTTTTGCTGTGTTCGTGTGCTAACGAAGAACAAGTTGTTTGGTTATATAATCAGGATTAGTTTAGAGCGGGCGACTCTCAACAATGGCTCTAGTGGGTTCAATAATTGAAGTGCGGTGACTAAGATTTTCGGGTTTGTCATGTGGCTAAGGATTTACTTTTGTAGCGGACTCTGAAAGAGACTTTGAGATTTCTATATACATCACCGAGTCTATGTTGTGGTGTTAGATAGATGGAAGATACAACTTTAGATTCATAGAAGATCTCCTCGAAATGGGTATACAGTTGAAGATACTATTGAGTGTATGAAGAGAGTATAAAATGGCTTATGGGTATTGAGGCGATGTGGTCTTGTGATTTGGGGTCACTCTAGATGAATGTTAATTGGAATCCATCTTGTGTTGGCAGAAAGGAGCATTACTTTGAAGGCAAGTCAAAGGGAAATTGGAAGAAGATGAGTCAGTTTAGTAGTAGTTTGGATTATCATGGTTAAGTAAATGATCGATTCTTTCGGTGTGTTGAGGATATACAGGTGTTTCGTGCCTGTACTTGTGAGCTTGGCAATCTCCATATTTTGATTGATTTGGAGGTATTTGATTCTGATGATTTTGTTATGTGTAAATGGCCCGAAACGAATTACGGCGGTTTAGAATACGACTTAAGGTATGTGTTTTCTATGGTTATGGGAAGTTGGTTATGTGTTGTGATTTTCCCCTTGAAATTAATTGAGTGAAAGGTTTCTAGCTGCGGAAGTGCTTGTTCTACTGGTGGTTCAGGAGTTATGATGAAATTCTTGCACTCTCGCATAGCTGCATGATAGGTGCAATGAGCGGTGTGGAATTGGATTGAAGGATCAAGGTTGCGGTTTGGTTTTGAAAGGAATGTCACAAGCTTGGAGGAGCGGGGGATGTTTTAGATGTTTAGAGTATGCTGGCACTATTTCGGGTAGCCTGAGGATGGTTTGTTTTAGTGGAAGAAGTATTGTGTATTGATTAAAAGATGCTTCACTAGCACTACAGAAATAGCATGGTCGGTGGCCATTGATGTTCAAATTTTTGTTACCTGGTGCAGAAGGTTGTGGGAGTATCTCCCATGGGATGACTATGTAGGTGTACCAGTCATTTAAGCAGTAGAGATTGAGGTCAGGTACAGAGATTCTGGTGCTGTCGCGGATTGGAGAGTTTATGTTTAAGAAACGCTCTATTCCTTCGGTTGCGGACTGTGGAACTTTGTTTCGGAGCTGATGGCTGTTTGTATGTGTCATGAATGGGATCATTGTGTACCTTTGGAAGATTATTGACCTATTTTGGGATGATCGAAATCGGCTTTGAGGTCCATGGGTAGACCTAGTAGGAGTGTATATTCTACACCAGATCAGATATACTTATTCAGCATAGAGTTGCTTATGGATGAGTCTTCAGGCATGGTGGATGTTATTCCTGCCTTCATCTATTTCATGTGTTACTCTTTTATGCCATGTGGGTTTTGAGATTGCTTAATTATTCACATGTGTGTTGTGATCATGTGTAGTCTTGTGGTGTTATATGAGCGAGGTAGCTTTTGAGATGCTGATTTGTTTGTTGCACCTTAGTCGTGCTTCGGCCTTGTAGCGCATGATGCTATCCATCTCCCCAGGATTAATTTTATGCACTTGGCATTCTTTTGGTTTCTATGCGTGTGTCTAGTGAGTAAGAGTATTCTTGGCTCGATGGGCGTTCCTGTGCAGATTGATTATGTGTGGATCGGGTGGCACGCTGCCACGTGTATGGCGTTTGGATCGGGTTGCACGTCGTAACAGTGAGATGTTGTATATTATTCCTTATACTATTTTCTATGTTTTACTTCTCACCCGTGGGATAGGTGCATGTAATTTGTTGGGTTGTTTAATTCGTTACACGGGCTAGATAGTTTTGTACTTGGGTTTGCTTTCTTTATTGGTCATATTCGAATTTTGGTTTATTGACACCTTGATGACGTCGTATGAGATTCTAGACGGTGTTTGACGTGGCTTATTAACTGAGCAGGGTGTAATAGGTGAACGACATTGTTGGACTAGGAATCAGCACAATGTGTTTGTATAATGTATGTTTGGAGGGAGGATGCCGCTAATCAGTTCAGAATGCGGCACTAATTCTTATCGAATGGAAGAACCCATGGTTTATTGGTTTGACGCGTGGTTGTGAGAGTCTACACCTCTCTTTCATCGTTGCAGTAATGTGAGGTTTGGAACATGATTTTTATGTGTCATGAAAAATATTATTGCTACCAGGTTCGGAATTGCAGCTAGTGTGGTTGGAAGATGCTAGTATGGGCATAAGAATAATGTGGTGCGTTGTGCAGTTATGACATGGATGCATATGTATGTTTTAGTACAACTTGTGGAGATTGATAAAATATATGTATGCAAGAAATTGGATGTTATAGGAAATTCCGGATGTTGGAATTTGGTTCTAAGGCTTGTGGGGTAAGGTAGCAGAAAGGATATTGAGTTTAGGTTGGGCTAATATGCCCATATGGATTTTGGGGGCATAGGCAGATGAACGAGAAGTTATACAGTGATTTTGGTGACTTTGGAACAGTTCTTGGTTTGGCAAGTTCGAGGAGGAACGTATGTTTAAGTGGAGAACAATATAACGATCCGACCAGTCGTTTTGAGCTCTAGCTTTTCGTTCAGCGGTTTGAGACCTTGAGTAGCTTTACTATATGTATATTACTTGCAAATAGTCAGTTTTGATTTTTTTTTTGAAAAGTTCGGAGTTGATCTGGAAGAACAATTCTCAATTTCGAAACTTAAGTTGGAAGAGTTGACTGACATTTGACTTTTGAATAAACGACCTCCGAATCGGGATTTGAAGGTTCCTATAGGTTTGCAAGGTGATTTGGGACTTGGTCGTATGTTCGGGTTGAGTATCGGATGGTGGGGGAGTGTTCCAGCGCTTAATATCGGAAGTTTGCATTTTGGAGGTCTTGATTTACTAAATTTGACTTAGAGTGTACTTTGGTGTTATCGAACTCTGGGTGGTGTATCGGGACCTTGGATAGGTTCATTCTATTGAATGGAACTTGTATGTGAAGTTTGGTCGCGATCCGAAATGTCTAAGTGTGATTCGGACGCGTTCGGCAAATTGTGAATGTTTGAAAGATAAAAGAAGGATTTGATCGTCGATTCGTGGCTTTGATGTTATTCATGGTGTTTTGAGCCTTTGTATATGTTTGGATAAGGTAATTGGACTTGTTGGTGTGATTGGACAGGGTATCAAGGCCTCAGCTATGTTTCGGGGAGGTTTTAGACTATTTCTCCTTCTTTTGCAACTGCTGGTGTGCTTCGCAATCGCGAAGGTAGTCTTGCGATCATGAAGAAGGCTATGAGGGGGACCTGAGGTTTGATCTTTGCGAATGCGAGGAGGCCCCCGTGAAGGCGATGGAGGACCTAGCTCCTCTTCGCGAACATGGTGCTAGGCTCACAAACGCGAAAAAGGATGGGGAGTTGGGGCCTGGCAGGCGTTATGCCTTTGCGAATGCGGCTCAAGGACCGCGAACGCGAAGTGCAGGGATCAGGAGGCATCACGAACATGACCTTGGGTAAAACGCGAAAAAGATTTTTGTGTACCTGTGACTTTGGCCTTCGCGTTCGCGAGGGTACTTCCTGATCACGAAGAGGAAAGACCTAGGGAGAACATGAATTTAATACGGAACTTTGCTCATTCTATCATTTTTCACTTGGGTTGGCCGATTTTGGGAGCACTTTGAGGAGAGATTTTTATCGTCTATTACAAGGTAAGTTATTCCCATTTGTTGTAAGTTAAATACATGGATTATATATAGATTTAAACATGAAAGTTTGTTGAAATTATGTGATTTTGGAAGAAAACCTAGAAATGGATTTTTTCTGATTTTTACCACGAAATTGGACATGGAATTGGGAATAAACTATATATTTGAGTTAGTGGTGCTATTGGTAATGTTTATCTTTGAAAATTTCCAACATGTTGTTTGACTAGTTTTGGATCGTTTGGCATTGGTTTGAGGAGTTAGATAGGCGTTGGAGCCGGTTATCGAGTTTCAGAGCGAGGTAAATCTCCTGTCTAACGTTGTGATGGGAATTTACCCCTAGATGTTATATTTGTTATGTGCTACATGTTGTGGAAGCTACGCACCCATAAGGTGATGAGTGTCCGTACGTATGCTAGAATTCCTGATTATGTTCGGGTAAACTTAGGCTCACACCACTCATTAGTTCTACTATTTGAGTTATTCTTGCATGTTTAATTTCTTTAACTTACATTTAGCTGAGACTAGACTCGCGTAAAGTATCGTACTTGTTATTTTAGATACTTGACGAGCTGCATGATTAGCCGAAGAAATTGTACTCCCCTTTTACAGATTTCTTCTGTGCTGTGCGTATTCGTCCCAAGCTTTTTTTTTAAATTTTATACCTCACACGTACATTCGTGAGCGGGGCCAGTAACCCATCAAAGTTTCATAATCTAATGGCATCGGGCTGAACACCTCAGTAATATTCAAATGGAATTCGGCTAGACGCCTTAGCAATATTCTTATGGGATCGGGTTGTTCGCCTTGGCAGAGTAATATATTCTTATGGGATCGGATCATTTGCCTACATGCATCATATTCTTATGGGATCGGGTCGTTCGCCTCGATAGGATTATCGTAGTTCACTCTTACGGGATCAGATCGTTCGCCTCAACAGCATATTGTAACACACTCTTATGGGATCGGGTCGTTCGCCTCAGCAACTCTATGAAATACTCTTATGTGACTGGGTAGTTTGCCTTGGCAATTCTATGAAATACTCTTATGGGATTGGACCGCTCGCCTCGGCAAAATAATGCGTAATATTTGATAAGAAGTTAGTGTACTCGTGAGTTTTCCTAACTTGAGATGTGATATTTTGTCTGGTGTTGACCATTATGCATTCCATTCGAGGTAGTATCTGGTTATTGAGGATCTCATGTTTATTCATTTGTTGAGGATCGCATTGTTGCACTTATATTTGTTTCATCATTTTACCTGCTATGCCTCATATTTGTTTACCTTCATTATACCTAATTTATTGGACCACTAGTAAGTGTCGATGTAGACCCCTCGTCACTACTTCTTTGGGTTTAGGCTAGATACTTACTGGGTACGCATTAATTTACGTACTCATGCTACACTTCTGTAGTAATTTGCAGGTACTGAGACAGGTTCATTTGGTGGCCATCTTGGCGCATAGGCGCAGCTAGTGAGGGGACTTTATGGTGAGCTGCATTCCATACTACGATCCGCAGCACATAGAGTCTCCGACATATTCATTTACTTTGTCCTGTCTATTTTTATATTCCACATGGAGGTTGTATTAGTGTTGTACTTCCTAGTAGATGCTCATGTACTTGTGACACCAGCTTTTGGGGATTTAGATTTTGCTCTTGATAGTATCCCGCTACGATTCTCTGGTTTGTATTATTAACTTAATTGAACATTTAAAATAATAATATCTAAGTCCTATAAAATGAACAATTTCCACTCTTTATTTCATTAATTGTTTTGAAATACATTTTGGAATAATTGTTGGCTTACGGAACAATGGCGTTGGGCACCACCACAGCCTATAGTGGGATTTGGGTCGTGATATAGAGCGTAGCTGCGATTCTGGGGACCGCTTGTTGTAGGAGCTTTGCCTCGGCTTCTACCACAGCCCACTGGTGTCTGAGGAACTTGCTATTATGGCGTGTTGGTGCTGAAGAAGCTGCAATTCATCTTGCTGGCTGAGCTGCACCACTACCACCCGTAGACGGGAAATCTCTCATAAAATGGCCTGACTCACCACAAACATAACATGCATCTACACCCAACTGGCATCAGCCTAAAGGCGTCTACCACAATCAGAACACCTACGGTAAAGTGAACCACCCTGACTGGAAATACCTCGATGCTAGGATCTTGAAGCCCGTGATTCTTGACTAGCTCTAGACTGTGCGGGGTTGATAAGATCGCGGCCCCTGAAATCATGAAGGAGTACTAGCTGCTGGCTGCCCGACACTCTGTTGTCTGCTAGTACCAGATATCTCACCAAACGATTATGAAAATCTACCTCTCTTGCTTGAGCTTCAAAATTTGTCACCCCTCTTTTTCTGTTTTCTTTTCTCAAGTGCTAAGGCGAAGCCTGAATACTTGCAATGTCCATACCCGACTACATATATACAACTATAGACTCATTTACTAAGTGAGGACCAAGTCCCGCTACATACCTGTGTGCCATATCCTCTAAGTCTGATACAACTACAGTAGCAAACCTCGCCAAAAAATTAAAGCGGAGGTTATATTCTGGAATACTCATACCCCCATATCTCAATGTCAGGAACTGATCCAATCTGCTCTACGTGTCATTGTAGGTAAGTAATGGTGGAGGAATGCCTCTGAGAACTCACGCCATGTAGCTGGAGCAGCATTTTCTCCCCTAGACATCTCCCGAGTTGTATACCAACCTGCTGCTAGATCCTGTAATCTATATGCTACCAATTTAACTGACTCTGTATCTGTGGCATGCATAGCTCTGATGGCTCTGGCTACTCTGTCTGGAAATACTGGGGATCCTCTGTTGTACTAGATACCGTGAAAGATGGAGGATCTAATATGAGTAAATCACAAATCCTAGAACCTGTATCGTCACCTTGAGGAACTGTATGCTTTCGTCTAGCCTGAGTAACTGCAATGCTAGTCAACAATTTGACGGCCTCCCTCAGGTCGTCATGCTGAGGAGCCGGAGGTGCAGTAGCTGGAGCACCCCTAACCTCTCCCAAAACAGACGGGGTCTGTGAAGCTCTGGATGGAACCTCATGTCTGGACTCCTCATGCTTATCTAACTCAGAGGTACTCTGCTAGTACACTGGCTAGCAACGGATTTGCCCTTCTGGGCAGCTGTGAGTATCTTCAGCGACATCGCTATAAATAAAATGTTTTGTTAGAAGGCTGAATTCTAATAACATAGCTCTACCACACGATCTAGATAAGAAGGAAGGACAACCATCCTATAGTGCCTTGTAGCCTCATGTTCATATTATGGCGCGCAACATATTCCTGAACAAGACTCTACTAGACATAGCTTGTAGACACCCTAGGACTGAACTGCTCTAATAGCATGTTTGTCATAATCTAGCCTAGAGCCGCATCGGATAACCGACACTAAGTGCCTATCATCACGAAACCTGCTGATAATCTACTAATCATGAATATAAACTAAAAAACTGAACAAGCATAAGCATAGCTGATAAGAACTGTACAATCTGGAAATCCAACAAGGCTAACACAAGCTGATATATAAAAACATACTAACTACACAAGCGCATATCGGCAGGCCTCTAGGATTGCTGAAATGAACAAATACTGGACTAGACAGGGCCCCACCATACCCAAACTAGCTAACTGTACACATACCCAAAGATAAGTAACTCCGGGAGTAAGCGGAGTGACTGCAACAGCTGGTGGATGGCCTACTGATATGGCTCAAGCGCTGATCTATCTGTACCTACGCAGCATGAAACGAAGCACCCTGGAAGGGATGTGAGGAAAATATGTACAAAATATGTTGGGTGGAAAGCATATGTAAAGCATACTAAAGTATGACTATAAGCTGGAAATCTGAATATAAGCTTAAAGCTAAACTAGATTCTGAACTAGCAACTTAACTGGAATTTAAGCGAAGTTTACGCTGAAACTCTGCTGAAACAGAACTAGTATCTGAACTGGTACCTGTCTGGCTATATGGGCTATATCCCCCAATAAGGTAATTGTACGTCTGAACTCGCCTCATGTATAGTCATGCAATGCAAACTATAGCTATATATGAATATATAACATGTCTGACCGGCGTTATGGGTTATATCCCCCAAGCAGGTAAATATATAATCAATAAGCTCGACTGGTGTTATGGGCTATCTCCCCCAGCATATAACCAATAGGCCTCGTTGGTGTTATGGGCTATATCCCCCAGCATATAACCAATAGGCCTCTTTGGTGTTATGGGCTATATCACCCAGCATATAATTAGTGTAAGCATGTATTTGGCATAACACATGTGGCAACATCATATGGACTCAAGAGATCATGAAGGATACCATAAACAGAATCACATACGTAATCTGACGCTCGTCGTCCATAAGTTGGACGGAGGACCTATCCCCATTATAAAAAGAAACTGAGTATTTACAAGAGATACTAATGCTAATTAACTCATAAGGATCCCTCTAGAATCAATTTAGAACCATGGAGCTCAAAATTTGTCCAACTCTTCGAAATTTCAAAATTTTGACAGAGTTTCCCGTAAAACTGAATGATCCCCAAAAACCAGCAAGCACCACAATATACACAGTAATGGATACCCGGAAAAGATGATAACATCTAACTAACGGAGATCCATTTACCACAATAGTGTCAAACGATCGACAAAACGGAATTATGAACGTTATGTCGGCTCATAGTGGCTAACTTATGACATGAAAGACCAAATATAATTTAGGAATAATCTAAGTATCAACACATGATAATTAAGCTTATATAATTTAAATTAATCTATTAGGATCATATGGGGGTTAGGTGTACATAAAATCGTCAAAGGAAAGGAGCAAACAGAAGTTTGGATGGCATAGGCCTAATGGGTGATTCGCCCCTTTTGTATTTGTTGTGTTTTGAAGTTCTAAACTAAACTATTTTCTTTGATAATTCATATGTTCAGTTGAATAATATACAAGTATAGAATACATGATGATATTTACCTTGAAAAACCCTTAAAATATCAAGAACAAAGGATAGAATATGGCGAAACCAAATCATACCGAATACGAAACGAAAACCCTACATACCTCTTGGGCTCTTGCTTCCAAACCTTGTTCCCTTTGATCCACACCCTTCCTTATGCTTGTATTGATAAAATAAAGAGGTTACAATCTTGCTTAGCCACGAATATCTTTCCAAAACTCGAGTTATAAGGAGAAAGGAGGACGGCAAAATCTTACCTATGTCGTAGGGATTGCGTTGATGTGTTCGCTTCTTGATTTTGAGTTGCGGATGATGGAATTGCTTAAAAACCTAAGGAACTTCTTGGAGAGCTATGGAAGCTCTTCTTGTGCATGAATTTGCTCTAAAATTAGGAAAAAGAAGAATAAATCTTTTATTTATGGTAAGGTTCAAAAGTCACCAACATGGGTGCTTCATCGGCCCTTCTTCTGATGCTCGTATTTTTTTTATCCGGACGTCGTATGAACAAAGGGTCAAGAGAATTGGAAACTAAGTTCCATGAACTCCAATTTGGCATATAATATGTCCGCAAAATACCTCATATAATAGTCAGTTTTTTTGCAACTTAAATCTATTTTTTTTCAAACTTTATATTCTATATTCAAACATCATATATAGTCATATTATAACTTTAAACTCATCTAAATCATTCTTATAAAGTCATTTACACAATATACGACATCACAGAAGTACGCGGTGTTATAATGAATGGCTATTATAATTTCGTTTGGGCGGAGCGATATGGGTGGCTATTGTGATTTGTCAGGACGGAGAGATACAGGTGGTTATTGTGTTTTTTGTAAGGGCGAGCGAAACGAATGGCCATTTTGATTCGGTCGAGGCGGAGCGACAAGGGTGAATATTGTTATTGTAATAAAAATGTGGGCACGAGGTGCCACATGTGTGCGTTTCTATTTGATGACTTGTTGTTGAAGCTGAGCCCTTACTTGCATTGAATTGTTATCACGTATTCAGATGAGATTACTATTATTTTTGTACTTTACCTTCTATTATCAATCTTTGATATATTGCACAGGTTATTCGACTAGTGAGTATCATATGACTTCAACCTCATCACTACTTCACCGAGATTAGTATTGATACTTTCTGTGTACCGACCGTGGTGTACTCATATTACACTTCTGTATATTTTTGTACAGATCCAAGTGTTGGAGGCAGCAGACCTAGGGAGTGAGAGCTTACATTGACCGCGAGGATTCAAGGTAGATCTACATTGACCATCGCAATCCCTTGGAGTCCTATCCTTACCTTGATACTGTCATTTTTATATCCGAACAATATTGTGTTTTGAGATATTCTTATGTATTTTGTTAGAGCTCCTGACTCTGTACTATCTAATTCTGGGAAGATGTTTGAGTATTGTCATTGTGGCTTGTATTAACTCTATTTCCGCTTATATATTAATTTTTGTCTTCTTATATATCATGTTTCATCGATTTAATGTTGACAAGTAATAGGTTTACCTAGTAATAGAAATTAGGTGCTATCACGACCCCTATGGTGGAATTTGACTCGTGACGAAAACGACTTGCACTAAGCGGAATTTAATTCTTAGACTTTTTCTGATTAAGGTGTCATCTTAACCATTTTGGTTTGACCTCATTAAACTGGATCTCAAATGGTTGTTTGAGTTACCAAGTTGTTTGTGTCACGACCCAAAATTCCAACCCGGTCGTGATGGCGCCTCTCATGAAGACAAGGCCAGCCAATTCAACTAAACTACATTTAAACACCAAAAAATATGAAAATGATATAAATATGGTTTAATAACCGAAATCTGCGAAAAAATGTAGTGAACCGTCCCGACTACAGCCCTCAGATCGGGGTGTCACAAAGTCGTGAGCCACTAATGAAATCCTAATAACAAAATAACTATTACAATATCTTTGGTACAATTGTTTGAAGGAAGTGGAAACAACAAAATAAAAGAGATACGGGGCTGCGGACGCCAACAGCTACCTCGTAACCTCCGAATCACCGCCTGGCAGTAGTAGTCAATGCCTCGGAGCGGAACCGTAAACGCCTGAATCTGCACACATGGTGCAGGGAGTAATGTGAGTACTTCCAACTCAGTGAGTAATACACATAAATAATGACTGAAAGTAAGAAAACACATAATGCACAAGGCAATCCATAATGAAGTAATGAAACATCAGTGAAATAGTAAACCTGTGTAAATTCAAGTAGAAACTCCTTTCAACAGGTAAAACATGTGCATCCTTCAAGTAAATAGCGTGAAGTAAAAGAAAGCACTTTAAAACTGCCCCTCGGGCTCCATATCATTTAAAAACAGTAAAATCTCCCCAGCTCTGGTTACCAGTTGTCATTGTTACCAATTGTAACCTACAGTTGTCATTGTTACCAACTGTAAATCTATCAAACTCCGGTTACCAGTTGTCATTGTTACCAACTGTAACGTACAATTGTCATTGTTACCAACTGTATTATCTCTGGTTACCGGTTGTCATTGTTACCAACCGTAACCTATAGTTGTCATTGTTACCAACTGTATTATCTACCCATCTCCGGTTATCAGTTGTCATTGTTACCAACTGTAACCTACAGTTGTCATTGTTACCAACTGTAATTATCATAATGGGTACCCTGCGTTCACTGTGGGTGGTTCAGACTCTGGGAGGGGCTTCTTACGGCCCAAGCGCTATATCATATCTCGTGGCGGCGTGCCACCCGATCCCATTTACATCATATCCGTGGCGGCGTGCCACACGATCCATTTCAAAATCATGTGAAAACATCATTTAGTTTTCCAAACAGATTTCAAATAATGATTCAAATATGGCTAGAAGCCCAAATCATTATATTATCAAATCAGTTCCAATCAAATATGTAGTAAAAATCATCAATCGGGACGGACCAAGTCACAATCCCCAGTAGTAAACGACCCCACGCTCATCATCGAGCGTGTGCCTTACTTCAATATAGCACTACGATGTGCAATCTGGGGTTTCAAACCCTCAGAGCATCATTTAACCCCATTACTTACCTCAAACCAGCTAAATCCTTAGCCCGCGATGCCTTTTCCCTTTGAATTGGCCTCCACGTGCGTCGAATCTATTCAAATTCAGAATAATTTCGTCACATTATGCTATGGGGACAAAGCCCAAGCAAAAATAATCAAAATTACTAGAAAATCCCGAAATTAGCAAAACCCGAGCCCCGGGCCCACTTCTCAAAATTCAAAAATTATCATTCCAACGGGTTCCTTATCTTCTCACGAGTTCAACCATATAAAATTTGTCAAATTCCGTCACCGGATCGACCTCTAACCCTCACACCTAAGCCTTAGGGTTTTCCACAATTTCCCCAACTTAAATCACCAATTAGTTGCTAAAAATAGTGATAAAATGAGGTAATTCCTCCAAAATTTAGTTAGGAATACTTACCCCCGATGTTTCTCTTGGAAACCCTCCAAGAATTGCTTCAAAACTTGTTTCAATCCGAGTTCTATGGCCCCAAGTATGTTTAAGATGACAAAAACTCTTCCTTTAAGAATTTGTCCATGAAAATCTCCTATGAATATATTTTTGAGGTTGATTTATGGTGATTCTATGGTGTTTGGAAGTGTTCCTCTTCGTGGGTAACGAAAATGGTTCTTATAGAACAACATGGGCATTGGGTTCTACTTAAAAAGTGTCAAAAATCGAGTTAAAACAACCTCTTCAGGTCAAAAATGCGATCCTGTATACCAAAAATGCGGTCCGCATTTCACCTTTGCGGTTTGCATTTTTGGTCGCATTTCTCACCTCAAGTTCTGCCTCAATCTGCGATTTCCAGGTCCAAAAATGCGGTTCGCATGTCGAATCTGCGGTCAATTCTGCGATCGCAGATTCGACATGTCTACAGAATTTTTCCACGACACGAAAATAGGCATAACTTTCTCATACGATGTCCGAATTGGACGATTCTTTTTGCTATGGCTCCGAAATTTTGATACGGATCTAACGCTTCAGTAAAAACTGAATTTGGAGTTCATTTGCATAATATGATACCACTTATTCTTGAAGATACAATGCCAAAGTTAAACTCCATCAACCATCCAAAATCCATTCGAGACCCTCGGGACTTCAACGAAACACTCTAACATGTCCCATAACATTATTCAAACTTGTTCCAACCTTCAGAACGTTCAAATCAACATCATAACATCAAATTCGCATCGGATTCAAGCCTAAGGATCTCAAAATCTTCTAAATCGCTCTTTTGATCTAAACCCGACCAAACCACGTCCGAATGACCTGAAATTTTGCACACCAGTCATAAATCACATATCGAAGCTACAGCAACTTTCGGAATTCCATTCCGACCCTCGGATCAAAATCTCGCCTATCAACAGGAAATCGCCAAATTCTAACTTTACCAATTCAAGCCTAATTCTACACGGAACCTCCAAAACTAATTCCGATCACACTCCTAAGTCATAAATCATCTCCCGAAACTAACCGAATCATCGGAATTCACATCCGAGCCTTCTAACTCATAAGTCAACATACAGTTGACTTTTACAACTTAAACCTCCTTGAAAGAGACTAAATGTCTCATTTCTTATCGATTTCACTCCGAATGTACCTTACTCAATTAATTTACATAAAATACTGATAACAAGGCATAATGATACATATATTGGGGAAGACGGAGTAGTAACCCATGAGATCATTTACCGGGTCATCACATTCCCCCCCTCTTAAACAAACGTTCGTCCTCGAACGGGTCAAGAGACATACCTGAAGTTTCACATAGATGAGGATATCTGCTCTGCATCTCCCGCTCGGTTTCCCAAGTAGCCTCTTCCACAGTCCGACCTCTCCATTGGACTTTCACCGAAGCTATCTCCCTGGACCTCAACTTCCGAACCTGACGATCCAAAATTGCCACTGGCTCCACCTCATAGGTTAAATTGTCATCCAACTGAATCGTGCTGAAGTCCAGAATGTGAGACGGGTCCCCAATATACTTTCGGAGCATAGAAACATGAAACACTGGGTGTACACTCGACAGACTGGGTGGCAAAGCAAGCTCATATGCCACCTCCCCAACTCGCCGAAGTACTTCAAACGGCCCAATGAACCGAGGACTCAATTTTCCTTTCTTTCCGAACCTCATAACACCTTTCATGGGTGAAACCTTCAGCAAGACCTTCTCGCCAACCATGTAAGACACATCTCAAACCTTTCTATCAGCATAACTCTTTTGCCTCAACTGTGCTGTACGAAGCCTCTCCTGGATTACCTTCACCTTTTCTAGAGCATCTTGAACCAAGTCAGTCCCCAATAGCCTAGCTTCGCCGGGCTCAAACTAACCAACCGGAGATCTACACCGTCTCCCATACAAAGCCTCATACGGGGCCATCTGAATAGTTGAATGATAGCTGTTATTATAAGCGAATTCTGCAAGAGGCAGAAACTCATCCCATGAATCTCTGAAATCAATAGCACATGCATGCAACATGTCCTCCAGTATCTGAATGGTACGTTTGGACTGCCCATCCGTCTGAGGATGAAATGCTGTGCTCAATTCCACCTGGGTACCCAACTCCCTCTGCACGACTTTCTAGAACTACGAGGTGAACTGAGTACCTCTATCAGAAATGATAGAAACTGGAACACCATACAGCCGAACAATCTCTCGGATATAAATCCTTGCCAACCGTTCTGAAAAATAAGTGGTACATACAGGAATGAAGTGTGCGGACTTGGTCAGACGATCCACAATCACTTAAATAGCATCGAACTTCTTCAAAGTCCATGGGAGTCCAACAACAAAGTCCATAGTGATCCGCTCCCATTTCCACTCGGGAATAGCTATCTGCTGAAGCAAACCACCCGGCCTCTGATGTTCATATTTTACTTGCTGACAGTTGAGACACCGGGCTACAAATCCCACAATATCCTTCTTCATCCTTCTCCACCAATAATGTTTCTTCAAATCCCGGTACATCTTTGCGGCACCCAGATGTATAGAATACCGTGAGCTATGGGCCTCCTCCAGAATCAACTCCCGTAGCCCATCCACATTGGGCACACAAATCCGGCCCTGCATCCTCAACACTCCATCGTTGCCGATGGTCATATCTTTAGCATCATTATGCTGGACTCTGTCCTTAAGGACAAGCAAATGGGGATCGTCGTACTGGTGCTCCCTGATGCAATCATATAACGAAGACCGAGAAACCACGCAAGCCAACACCCGGTTAGATTCCGAGATGTCTAATCTCACCAGCCTATTAGCCAAGGTCTGGACATCGACTGCGAGAGGTCTCTCTCCAACTGGAATGTATGCCAAACTCCCCATACTCACTGCCTTTCGGCTTAAAGCATTGGCCACCACATTGGCCCTTCCCGGATGGTATAGTATAGTAATATCGTAATCCTTGAGCAATTCTAACCATCTCCGCTGCCTCAGATTAAGATCTTTTTGCTTGAACAAATGTTGGAGGCTACGATGATCAGTGAACACTTCACAAGATACACAGTACAAGTAGTGCCTCCAAATCTTTAAAGCAAGAACTATGCCAGCTAGCTCCAAATCATGCACGGGGTAGTTCTTCTCATGAGGATTCAATTGACGAGAAGCATAAGCAATAACTCTACCCTCCTGCATTAGTACACAACCGATCCCAATTCTTGAGGCATCACAATAGACGGTATACAAACCTGAGGCTGATGGTAGAACCAATACTGGAGCTGTGGTTAGGGCTGTCTTGAGCTTTTGAAAGCTCTCCTCACACTTGTCCGACCATACAAATGGAATACCCTTCTGAGTCAATTTGGTCAAGGGCGATGCAACGGATGAGAAACCCTAAACAAACCGGCGATAATAGCTTGCCAACCCAAGAAAGCTACGAATCTCTGTGACTGAGGACGGTCTAGGCCAACTCTGAACCGCCTCTATCTTCTTTGGATCAACCTGTATATCTTCACTAGACACCACGTGCCCCAAGAAAGCCACTGAATTGAGCCAAAACTCACACTTGGAGAATTTTGCATAAAGCTTCTCCTCCCTCAATCTCTGCAATACAACTCGAAGATGATCTGCGTGCTCTTCCTGGCTACGCGAGTACACCAAAATATCATCAATAAATACCACCACGAACGAATCCAGATAAGGCCGAAACACATTGTTCATTAACTGCATGAACGCTGCTGGGGCATTGGTTAGCCCGAAAGACATAACAAGAAACTCATAGTGGCCATATCTAGTCCGAAAAGCAGTCTTAAGAATATCTGCATCCCTGATCTTTAACTAGTGATATCCTGAACGGAGATCAATCTTAGAGAACACTCGTGCTCCCTAAAGCTGGTCAAATAAATCATCAATGCGAGGCAAGGGATATTTGTTCTTGATTGTTACCTTGTTCAATTGCCTATAATCGATGCACATTCTCATCGTGCCATCCTTCTTTTTCACAAATAGAACCGATGCACCCCAAGGTGACACACTAGGGCGAATGAACCCTTTATCTAGGAGTTCCTGAAGTTGCTCCTTTAATTCTTTCAACTCTGCTGGTGCTATACGATACGGTGGAATAGAGATGGGCTGAGTGCCCGGCACCAGGTCAATACCGAAATCAATATCCCTGTCCGGCGGCATGCCCAGCAAGTCTGCAGGAAATACATCGGGAAAATCCCGCACAACTGGAACAGAATCGATGCTTGGAGTCTCAGCTCCAACATCCCTTATGAATGCTAGATATGCAAGGCAGCCCTTCCCAACCATACGTTGGGCTTTCAAATATGATATCACCCTACCGGGAATATAATCAGTCACGCCACGCCATTCGATCCGCGGCACACCCGGCATAGCCAAAGTAACTGTCTTAGCATGACAGTATAAAATAGCACGACATGGGGATAACCAATCCATGCCTAAAATAATATCAAAATCTACCATGCTTAATAGAAATAGATCAACTCGGGTCTCCAGACCCCCAATAGTTACTACACACGACCGATATACACGGTCCACAATAACAGTGTCACCATCGCGGTAGACACATGAATAGGTAGAGCAAGAAGCTCACAGGGCGTACCCAAATAATGAGCAAAATATGAAGACACATATGAATAAGTGGAACCGGGATCAAATAATACAGAGGCATCTCTATGGCAGACCGAAACAATACCTGTAATAACGCATCAGAAGCACTGGCATCTGTCCGGCCTGGAATAGCATAGAATCGAGCCTGGCCACCGCCTGCTCGACCTCCCCTTCTAGGGCGACCTCTAGCTGCCTGACCACTACCCCTAGCTGGCTGGGCGGGTGATAAAGTAACTGGAGCAGAACTCGAGGGTTGGCCCCTCTGCTGGGACGATCTGGCACCACGACGAGTACATGTCCTCCACATGTGGCCCATCTCGCCACACTCAAAACAGATCACCGGTGCTCTAGCAGATGCACTCGGTCTAGAAGGACCCTGGGCTGATGGAGAATGAGCTGGGAGGGCGCTAAGTGTTGACTGGCCCTGCTGCAACCCATGATAACCACGACCTGCAGATGCCCCATTATACCTGCTCTTACTGACTAAGCAGGCCTGAATGAACGGCCTCTACCTTACTGAAACTGGCCTCTCGAAGGAGTACCACTGACATTACCCAATCCTCGAGGCCACTTAGCCTCCCTCTCCTCTCGCTCCTGACGGCGAACCGTCTCAATCTCGCAAGCTATATCGACCACTTCCTCGAAAGTAGCACCCAATACTCTCTCCCTGGTCATAAGAATACGAAGATGGTAGTTAAGGCCATCCACAAACCTCCTGATCCTTTCACGATCAGTCGGAACCATCCAGACATCATGTCGAGCCAATTCAGAAAATCTTGACTCGTATTGCGACACATTCATATCCCCCTGTCGCAGCTATTCAAACTGTCTACGCAGCTCCTCTCTGCGGGACTGCGGCACATACTTCTCCAAGAAAAGAGTAGAGAACTGTTGCCAAGTAAGGGGCGTTGTATCAACCGGCCTACGCCTCTCATACGCTTCCCAACAATTAAAGGCAGCTCCCGTGAACTGAAATGTAGTAAATACCACACCATTAGACTCAAGAATGCCGGCTGTCCGGAGCATTCGCTAACACTTGTCAAGAAAACCTTGGGCATCCTCGCCCTCAGCACCGCTGAATGACGGAGGCTGGAGTCTGCCAAACCTCTCAAGACGACGCTGCTCATCATCCGGCATAACTGGTACTATGAATTCCTGAGCCGGTGAAACTGGCTGGGCTGGAGGTGCCCCCGGCATCTGTAGTCCCTGCGCTACCTGCTCAGGTGTACGGGCACCTGGAGTCTGATGGCCTCCCCCGGCCTGAGAAGTAGTTGCAGCTGTAGTGGCTGAAACCGCCTGAGCTAGGCCAGTGCAAACAGTTAAGATCTGAGCCAAGGTCTCCTGAAGACCTGGAATAGCTGCAGGCACAGCTGGTGCCTGAACTAGGGCTGCTGGGGCCTGTTTCTGAGCTGGGGCAGCTGGTGGATCAACAGATGCTGCCCTCTCTGCTCTGCCTCTACCATGACCACGACCGCGTCCATGGCCTCTGGTGGCCTCAGTGGGTGGTACTGGTGGTCGTCCACCTCGTCTGGCAGTTTGTGACCTCACCATCTGTGGGAGAACAGGATAGTAGAAGTTTTGGTACTCGGATCTAAAAGTTCGCACGACAAGAGTTTCAAGAATATGGAATTTTCCTAAAAAGGTTCTGTAGCCTCTCGAAGATAAGTACAGACGTCTCCGTACCGATCCGCGAGACTCCACTATACCCGCTCATGACTTGTGAGACCTATGTAACCTAGGCTCTAATACCAAGTCCGTCACGACCCAAAATCCCAACCCGGTCGTGATGGCGCCTCTCATGAAAACAAGGCCAGCCAATTCAACTAAACTACATTTAAACAGCAAAACAATACGAAAATGATATAAATATGGTTTAATAACTGAAATCTGCGGAAAAATGTAGTGAACCATCCTGACTACAGCCCTCAGATCGGGGTGTCACAAAGTCATGAGCCACTAATGAAATCCTAATAACAAAATAACTATTAGAATATCTTTGGCACAATTGTTTGAAGGAAGTGGAAACAACAAAATAAAAGAGATACGGGGCTGCGGACGCCAACAGCTACCTCATAACCTCCGAATCACCGCCCTGGCAGTAGTAGTCAATGCCTCGGAGCGGAACCGTTAACGCCTGAATCTGCACACATGGTGCAGGGAGTAATGTGAGTACTTCCAACTCAGTGAGTAATACACATAAATAATGACTGAAAGTAAGAAAACACATAATGCACAAGGCAATCCATAATGAAGTAATGAAACATCAGTGAAATAGTAAACCAGTGTAAATTCAAGTAGAAACTCCTTTCAACAGGTAAAACATGTGCATCCTTCAAGTAAATAGCGTGAAGTAAAAGAAAGCACTTTAAAACTGCCCCTCGGGCTCAATATCATTTAAAAACAGTAAAATCTTTCAAACTCCGGTTACCAGTTGTCATTGTTACCAACTATAAATCTATCAAACTCCGGTTACCAGTTGTCATT